>LPNX010367516.1:374114-474036 GCA_001517045.1 Pseudotsuga menziesii
CACTGCAAGTTTGATCTTTTGCTTCTACCCCCTCTGCCTCTGAAATTTCTTCTTCCTCGTCCTCTCTTGCTGCAATCTCCCTTGGAAGGGTCTTTGGTTTGGTCTTTGCCAGCTAGGGCAGCACGAATACTAGATGCCAAAGAGTGCATCTTTACAATTCTTTGTGTAATTTACAATAATAAACTTGATATGACAAAAAAAACAATAACCTTGCAGGTCTACAGTCTCTGCCAAGGTGTACAATGCAACTTCAGGTTTTAAAGAGATACAATCGCAGCAATTTCAGGGAGAAGAAATTCAATACAGGGTCTTCCAAAAGGCAGCAATGCAAATGGTGAAACCAGCAAACAGGATAACAACTTTCAATATATTCTCAGCTCCAAAACTCAGTGATATCAATCACCAGAGGAATTAGGGCACAACTTAGGGTTTTTGTGCACTTCCCATGGTCACAGGAAATACATAAAAATATTATGCAGCTCTTCAATGCAGCAGGTAAACTCAATGTATACCTCAAATTATAAAGCTGGTCTCACTTGCTTACAACGCTCCCTCATAAAACTAGGTCAAACTATATAGTAGCTGTGTGATATTCACACAATATTCACATAAAAACTCAGCACACGGGCTTGCAGGCTCATGCAGCCTTCAGTTCATTCCTCACAGTCCACGCTGTCTCTTCGCTGTCTCTTCACGCATTCAACGCAGAGCTTCACCATTCACGCAGCAGAGAAATGGTCTTCACGCAGCTTTCAGACTTCAAGTCGCAAAGGCAGAAGTCTCCAGTCTTCAACGCAAAGGCAGATAAATGGTCTTCACGCTGGTAGCAATTTTTCCAACGCAGCTATTATATATATATATCAGTCAGTAACATATCAATCACAATATATATAATATATTTCATCATAAACGCAGCATACAATATTCTCTAGCATACAGTCTTCATTCATTATTCCGATACCCCATTACTTTTGTGGTTCTCACTGAGTCCATTTATAAATGCCTAGATGGGTTTTATTGATCTACCCCCATCAAATGACCTAGATGTTCCCTTTGCGCTCTTTAAAACTCTACTGGCATTACTTGAAAATTTAGGCGCTTGCATTCCTAGCACCCAGGCACAATTTAAGAGTGTCTCATACTTTTGCCCGAGGAAAGTAGCTGAGAGCTATTTACAGTTCCCCTCGAACTACTCAAGCGTCTTGCAAGACGATCAGCGACCGATATCAATGTTTCTCACCATATGGTGAACAACTGGCACAAGTTCTTAATCTGGCGCCCATTATTTACACTGAGCTTACGGTGTAGCAGCACGACGCACCAGGAGGAGAAGAGAGCATATGTATCAGCATAAAATTGCAGCATAAAACACAGTCTTTTCGTTCAATAGTAACGCAGCCTCAATCTTCTCCAGCATCTATCCTTCACTGGGCCTTCACGCAGACAGTCTTCCACTATGGTCGCCAATGTAGTCTTTACAGCTCCACCAGCATAATATTCACATAAATTGTCAACCTGATGAAGTCTTTTATTTCAATGCTATTGTGCCATATCTATGCAAGCATAGTTTCTAACTGACACTGTTGATCTATTGGTATGAAATCAAAAACTCTTTGTAAACTAGATCACACCTTCTTGAAAGTAAATCAAACCTCAAACCTATTCATAAAATCACACTCTAAATCTGAAAACAAAATCAACTCTTACGAAGCAAGATCTAACTACATAAATCTGAAAGAAATGATATGTTGGCCAATGATCTATCAAAACGAATTAACATGAAAACAACTATGATAAATCTAATGAATGAAAGCATGAACTAAATAATAAACAAATTCACACACTTACAATCAACACTACCAACATCTGCTCAGGGAAGAGGGCCCTTCCTCCACTGAGCAGATATGGATCTCCACAATGAAGGTCTACAACTCAAGAATTAAGAAACTTCTAGTATGTATTATCAGAACAAAAGTATTATAATGGAGTCTGTATCAAATTCTACAACATAACATTACTTGCTCTCCTCTTCTTCCCACCTCATGAGATTGATTACATATTTATACATGAAAATCCTTCATAAGGATGTGTTATCACTCCAGGAAACTCCTCTAGGTTGCAGCTCGAGGATGCCTCGTAACTTAAATTTTTTATGGTTTTCTAAGTGGATCAAGTCAGGTGACCTACAGGACCTCACACTCTCAAGACATGCATGAAACTCAATTGGGGATAAGGCTTCTAACTACCACTGTTCAAAGGTTTGATAATATGGTGCAGAGATGGAGAACTTATCATGCTGGCAGATTCATACATAAAACATATATATATATATATGGCTAATCATAACAAGGAAAGTACTTATAATTCAAATCATCAATATGCCAATAGAATGACAGCTATCAAACATCAATTAACCTGAATAACACATTCAAGCATAAGCACATAATAGACAAGAAATGGAAGCTGAACATATGATAGCAAAAGAGCTTATATTAGGCCATGAGCAACATGAGAAGCTTGATAATAGTAATGGTCTATAGGTCCCCTAAGTCGAACCTTTTCTATAACATAAGTCTTAGGCTTTATAGCCTTTACAAAAATATTCAAATCCTGAAAAATTGGATCGGTTTTACTAAAAATAGATCAAATTAATGTTTTTGCAAAATTAGGTCAGAAACCCTAATTTAACTACTAGTTTAACTAACTCTAACACTTGTTCACTCTTTGAACATTTTGATGACTGCAGTGAGTATTGGAGGAAAGTTGTAACTAGTCTTTTGATGGATGAGCCACTGTTGGTTAAAATAGGTAGGGTTTTGAGACCCTCTCCTCTTTGATGTATCCCCAAAATTGGAACAAACCTCCTTTGATGGTGCACCTCAGCAACTTTCAGCTGTTACACTTCATCCTGCTCTTGCCCAGGTGTTGGTGAAGTAAACTCTTCATTTTTCTGTTGTAAGCTACCCTGTTAGATCAACTTTTGCCCTAAAAATTTGGCCAAACTGCTGAAAACTAGGGCTCAGAGATGCATTTGGTTCTCCAAATCTATGACACCTGTGTATAAACTGAAAGAATTTTTTGTATATTGGTGAGCAAAAATCTCTCTCAATTTCTTGAAATTCATTTCCATTTTCCAGATATCCGTATTTCAAAACCACGTGTAAAACAAGGAAATTATGAGATCCGAAAATTAGGGCTCAAAGATGGATTCGATTCTCCCAATATGAAATGACTATAGGAAAACTGAGAGAGGTTATTGTTCTATGACATGTCAGGAACAAAAAATTTCGAGCGTTTTGAAAATTGATTCTCCAATCGCTCAGAATCACCGTTTTAAAATGATGCCTTTTCATAGTAAAACGCCAATTTCGGTGGCTTAGAGCGCCCTGAAATTTCTGTCTTAACTGTCGAAAGTCTGCTTTCGGTGGCTTAGAGATCGTTTTGAAACCACGCTTAGCCACATAAACTTGTGTTTTGAGTTTTTTGAGTGAGTCCTCCTCTCTGCACCTGCAAAATTTAAATTCAAACCCTAGGGAAGGATAGGGTTTAGATTTCCATCAGTCTTTTGAGATCAATAACGACTTCTTAGCCATCAACTCATGCTTTACTGCAATTCCCTGACCTTTTAGGTGGTTGATCATGCTAAATTATGACAGGCCTCATGCAGGCAACCGTTTTCACTTTTCGTCCTTTTCGATGGTTAAGAGACTTTAGGGTTTAGTTCGATAACTGCTGAAAGCTGGGATTTCGGTGGCTAATGAAATGCCAACACGTTTTCCCAAGCCACCGAAATGTTCTTTCTTCCACAACATATCTCATTTGCTTTCGGTGGTTACGAGTATCAAGGGTTTTGTTTGCTAGCTGCCGAAAGCTAGGCTTTCGGTGGCTAATGAACCACCAACGCTTTCGCCTAAGCCACAAAAGCTGACTTTTTCCCCAATGTATTTCATTCACTTTCGGTGGTCAACGTCGTCCGGAAAACCCTCGTTAAGCTGCCGAAACCAAAGCTTTTCGATGGCTAATGAGCTGTTGGAAAGCTCGCCTAAGCCACCAAAATTCCTTTTACCAGAATTTTAACCAATAACGTAATGAGAGAGCTTTTGGTGGATAATCATGGTCCTGCGTTAAACTGTTAGTTGCCAAAAGGTGAGCTTTTCGGTGGCTAATGAGTTGTTGAAATTTTTTCCTAAGCCACCGAAAGCTAAAACTTTCAAATTTTCTTAAAAAACAGAACATCAGATATCCCAACCTTGTTAATCATCCCAATATCTTTCATAATATGACCGAAAACCTTCATCACCGCCAAAAAATAAATTGTTCTGAGTGAACTTATTGAAAATTTTATTTAGGAGATAACAGGATGACAAACCGAATTCTTAACTTGGAATCTGTTTTTAACATATTTGTTAATTTGAGACACGACCGTAACTGCAAATCTGAGAATTACATGTTTAGAAAACCAGTTGTATATCTCAAACCGTAGCTTTGTTTGGCGTTATCCTCCCAAATAAGGTAATTGAGGTCGTTACGCACAAAACCCATGTCTCATATTTTCAAGATTCTTTTCCATCTTCCCACAAATCGAGACACAAATCAAGGTGTTCTTATCTGGCATGCGTTTTTGGTTAAGGTCGTTTGATCATGAGCTGGAGGCTGCTATGTTGGACTTGGGCATGAATTGAAATCATAAAACCACATAATCAATCCTGGGAATGGAACCATGTTGTGAATCTCCATGTGGACATGTGCAAGCATGCCAACTTTGGAGGCTTGAACCATGAGTGCTACTGCTGTTAATATGAAAAATCACTCGACAAACCATCATTAGTAAAATTATGCATAATAGTCTTCAATTCATTAAAAATAAAAGAAAAAAAATCATTATTAACCACTAAAGCATCAATGGCAGTAATATGGTATTTTACGGGCAGTTACAACAAATGGATGGAAAATGGAGTGATAACTGGATAATAATAGGAAGAGGATGGATGAAATAGATGTCGATAAGTGATGAAAATAGGGACAAATATGTGACCCAACAACATAAGGCTCGATTGAAACATTTTCCTACACTGAAAAAAGGATTGCTAATAGGGTGGCCCAATTAAAAAATAATATGTGCATTATAAAGGAGGTTGTTGATAGAGCTTTTGAGACCTTAATATTGAGCATGTTTTCTTACAACAGGGTCAATTCAATAACCCAAACATAATCTCCCTTGTCCATCTAGCATCCTAAGGTTAAGTTGTTTAGATAAGGAGCTTGAGAATATAAAACCAAGTATATTAGATAATATTTGTACCTAACTTACCTAAAATTTTCGAAGCCGCATAACTAGTTATGAATGACTCCAGCAAGGTACTAAACATTGTGATATTTGATACCTAGTCAACATTACGATAGTTGATAGTTATAGTATTATATGTTTTAGTATTTCTATTGCTTATGCAAGTACCAAGATGGATAGATTTATTATGTTGTTCTCTGAGACTATACCCATTCACCCCCATTGTTGTCCTTTCACTTTTTGTGTCCATTGTTATGACAAAATTTAATTTAATTGGCTAAGCACAACCACGAGTGTCTAGTACAAATCCTCACATCCATCACAAAGTGCCCATCCTCCACACCAAACCTCCAACCATGCCAACCCTTACACCCCAATATCGATACAAGCAGTCCTTGTGACAAGGTTTACGATATAATCCCATAGCAGCAATCCATTGTCCCTAATGGGAAAGGATAATGAACAATACCCCAAAACCTAATGCACAATAGACACAAAAAGTGTTATGTGAAACTACGCTAACAACCTAGGAAGCACACCTCAACACCCTACTTGTGACTACCTCAACAACATACATGTCACCAACCTATGAGAACCTACAACTAAGTAGTTCGAAGGTCATCATGGACACCCAAACCCTACAACAATGCATATCACACCATAAAGTCAACTAATAGCCAATAATTATGACAACCAAATTGATTTTAGGACATGAACATACACTCTTGTAACTAAATGTATCCCTATGTATAATCTATAACATGACAAAGTGTTTTCTTTCTCACTATATTTCATAAAGCACTGTGTATAATCTATAACACGACAAAGTGTTTTCTTTCTCACTATATTTCATAAAGCACTGTGTATAATCTATAACATGACAAAGTGTTTTCTTTCTCACTCTATTTCATAAAGCACTATGTAGGTAGTAATGCAAACATTGTTACATTATAAATGGTTTTCTATACACATTTTGTTCAATCTTTGCTTTATTTATGTTCAAATCTTTGTGTCATATATTTAACCTGTGATTTCCCTATCTTAAACATTGTATATATCTTGTTGTCAAAAGACAATAGCAATATCTAAACTAGCTACCACCTGCATTCCCACAAGATAAATTTACACCTAAGCACAATAATGGACTTAACTTACATTTACATTTAACTTGTGGTTTTCAACACTAAATATCATTTAAATCTCTCACTTTGAAGAAAATAATAATTATCCAAGCTACCCTCCATCAATGTAACTTACATCCCTTACAAGATGAAATTAAATTGAAGCACAATGATGAATTTAAATTTAAATTGTGGTCACCCTAACTTATCCAAACTCTCTAACCATAATCAATCTAATCTATAACCCATAAGATGAACTCTTACACCTAAGCATGATTGTATATTTACATTGATTAACTATTACAATCGTGCTTAGGTGTAAGAGTTCATCTTATGGGTTATAGATTCGATTGATTATGGTTAGCGAGTTTGGATAAGTTAGGGTGACCACAATTTAAATTTAAATTCATCATTGTGCTTCAATTTAATTTCATCTTGTAGGGGATGTAGGTTACATTGATGGAGGGTAGCTTGGATAATTATTATTTTCTTCAAAGTATGAGATTTAAATGATATTTAGTGTTGAAAACCACAAGTTAAATGTAAATGTAAGTTAAGTCCATTGTTGTGCTTAGGTGTAAATTTATCTTGTGGGAATGTAGGTGGTAGCTAGTTTAGATATTGCTATTGTCTTTTGACAACAAGATATATACAATGTTTAAGATAGGGAAATCACAGGTTAAATATATGACACAAAGCTTTGAACATAACTGAAATTAACAAAAACAACGCAAAGATTGTAAACTTTGATATCACTAAATTACTCTAAACTAGTTGTTAATTAATTATCATTATTTTTTTTAATCATAGTTATAATTTTGATTTTTTGAAAAAATTATCCAGAGATACCCCAAGGATGGTTGTAATCATAGCAAGGTTGTAACCCAAAGATAGTAAAGTCTAGACTCCAGCATTGAACCTCGCAATGAATTTCGTAAGTTAGACACCCTACAAATGAAAATGCACCGAGAGAGTGCTCATGGCCCCTTTTGTCATATTAATTACCCCAGCTCAGGGGGACTCTTCTTAGCCAGGGATTATCCAATGGTTGGGTGGGAAAAGTGTCATGGTCATCATGACCATTTTTTATCCAATATAAGTGTTGTGATTCTGTAATGAAATGTGAAATATGTCATTCAATGAAAGATGTGCCTTATATGTAGTCCAAAGAATTATGTGCCTTACATGTTGTCCATAAAACTAGGCCAAATAATTGGCTAAATGAATTGATAGGGCCAAGGCGAAGTAGGCCAAATAATTAGCTAAAGGAATCGAATTGACGAATTCTCGTAACAAATGGCTTGATATGGCCGAATTTCGCTGAATTTGAGATAAAAATCATGAATTTGAACTAGAGTTTAAATGGGTACCTAGAAGCACCGTAGTAGCTGAAGCAACCTTATGGTTTTCTTTACATGCCTTGACTTCCTAGAAACGAAGTCGAAAAAGGCGCTCGGTGGAGGAAACATGGTCGCTACAGGAAAGCTAGCGACAAATCGTTAAGGGCCAAGTTCGAAGACCTATCATTAAGCACCATTTTGAACTTGAAGTAACAATAAAAACATTGAATCAATAACATGAGCCAGAGTTTAAATGGGTACTCGTAAGAAGCATAATAGTTGAAGCCTTGTTTGGTGCAATGCTCCTTGCGGGTAGTTCGATACACTTTACGTGAAATGCACCAACGAGGGGTAGGAATGGGCACAACCAACTGCAGGGGTGCAGGAGAATTGGGTGCAACCAACTGTAGGGATGCGAGAGGAGGAGAAAGACGATGACCCATTTGGCTCTCGGATTAGGTTGATGGCGACTGATTCAACATGCATTAAGTCCTTGTCCTTGCTCAAGTTGGCGATGAATACCTAGTTGCAAAGGTTAAATTTAAATGGGTACCCCTAGTAGCTGAACCCCTGTTTGGTGCAACGCTCCTTGTGGGCGATTCGAAACACTTTACATCAATGAGCGACAAAATCGGTCAAAACGAGCTGCAGGGATGCAGGAGGAGGAAAAAGACTATGACCCGTGACGCTCTCAGACTGGGTTGATGGTGCCCAATTGAACATGCATTAACTCCTTGTCCATGCTCAAGGTGATGATGGAATAAGGACTGGTGGCCAGAAGCAGTTCGTTGACGTCAGAGGAATAGGGATGCTATTGACAGAGGATGAAATCAGTCATCATCGTTGAAGCGTCGCTGTTGCGAGAGATCCACACTAGGTCACATCACCTCATGACACATTCCATTGGAAAATTTGCTTACTTCCAAATACCATAGCTTCGCCATATCGTATATGATACATAATTATGCCAAATCTTAGTGCATTGAAAACATAAGTTCCAAGTCACAAGCTTACCATGCGTGCCACATCATATTCGTATAACATAATGAATAGCCAATTCACGAAAGCAAGTAATCAAATACTAAGTACCGTCACTCTATTACTAAGCAACACCTTAAGCCACACCTGTCGTTTACCATAGCCAATTCACGAAAGCAAGTTATCAAATACTAGATACCATCACTCTAATACTAAGCGACACCTTTAGTTTACCATGTGATTGGTTTAGTTTACCATGGTGATTGGTTTAGTTGGCTTTAATAGCTCAAAGCCAACTTCCTTCTTCTTCCAAAAGCAATGGCAATGTCCGTAGGGGACATTGCCACGTCGTGGCTCTCGTTCTTTGATGTTCCATAACCTATGAATTTATTGCTTGTGATAATGTTGAAGGTTTAACACCATTAAAACCGTGTTTTAATAAAAAGCTTTTCCATGGAAAGGTACAAATATAAATTTAAAGAAATAGAGAAGACATATATTAGAAAAAAAAAAGAGAAATAGAAGAGCAGGCACTTCATAGAAATTATGTTCAAATTGAAGAGTAGCCACTTCATTCAAAGCGAGCAGCATCGCTTCCCGCTTAAACTTACTTAGAAAATGGAGATCGAAGATGATGAGGAGGCAGCACGCCGATCTCTCAATGAAACCCTCGCAGCAGGGCCTCTCAAGGACCGTATGCGTCTAGCACTCGTTACCACTGCCGAATCCGAAGGTCGAAACATTCATATTCATATTTTTATTTGTAGCCTGCAAATATTCTTTGCCTCGTTCCTCAGTAATCGGGGTTCCTTTATCTTTCAACCACAGCCCAAAAGCACGGGATGAGCGTTTCGCAGATTGTAATGGCTTCTCTGGCCGACTTAACGTTCAAATTCACAGGTAGTCTTTATTTTACCTTCTTTTTGTTTAAACAAAATCATTATGGCAACAACTTAGGTCATTTCAGGGAAAAATGCAGCAGTGATAATGCCCTAGTTATATTATTTTATCTCTTTTTTTCCTCATGTTTTTTCGTTGGGTTGTTTTATCTACTAGAAATTAATTAATTAATTTTATAAATTTAATTAACTAATATAGTAATATTATCATTATTATTATATTTTACCCTCAAGAGTGGATCTAAAGATCTGATTTTATTTTTGTGAAATCCTGCAATAAATTGGAAAGGGACTGGTGCATTGTCACTTTGCTGAAATAATTTACTGTATAAAATTATCATTAGCTGCTTGGGGAATACCAGGGCTACTTCGCCAACTGTCTTTTCTTTGACTGTTGAGAATGAAGGGGCGCAGATCTTGTGTATGTATGCTTTGATCCTTCAATTGTGCTCTGTTACCATGTAAATTTTATTTCATTACTCTGAAATCTCATATCCCAACCCGGTTGCAAGTCTCTCTACTACATATGTTCAATGCCCAACCCAATCCTGTTGCCTAGAGTCATGTAAGCATAAACAATTTTTTATAACTAGAAACACATGAGATCTAATTATCTTTTAACCAACAACATTACACATACATAAAATATTAAAATGGACACAGAATTTTCGGTCAATGTGACCCTAGAAAAAGCCTTGCGGGAAAACCAGTGAGAAAGTAGAATAACTTTTATTATCTCAAGCAGTTACAATGAGTTACAACAGAAAACATTCAGCACAAACTTATCTTTGAGCCAGTGGCTCTGATGCTCAAGTTTGATCTCTGATGGATAGCTGGGAAATGTGATCCTCTCTCTGAATGCGACCCTCTCTGAATTTGCTCTCTGGCTTCGGCTTCATGCCCCTCAGCTACTGGATCATCTTTTCGGTGATTTCCCTCTCTCAATCTGATGAACTCGGCCTTTGAGATCGCCCCTCTCCAGTGAAGTGCGCCCCTTCCTCTCAAAAGTGCTCCACAGGTCTGAGGTGACAGTAGCAATGGCCTCACGCTAACCAGCTCAGTCTAGGGGGGGGAGAGGCACTGGAAACAGTAACCCTCAACAAAATCAAAATGCACAGCAACCACCATTATCGGCATACACCGTTGACTATCCCTGTGGAAGTATGTGACCAAGATTAGGCCAAAAGAAAAAAACAAGGGTGGTGGCAACTACTTGTGGAATTGCAATAGGTGCAAGATTAATTTTACAGGGTCATACACGAGAGTTAAGGGCCATTTTCTTTGGCTTGAAGGTGATCACGGAGTTCACCATTGTATTAAAATTACCAGAAAGGATGTGGAGGCATTTCAAGCAGTTTAAGATGCTGCAGATATAGCCAAGGCAGAAAGGAGGAGTTCAAGACATCAATCCTTCTCAAATAGGTAAAATGAAGTTCCCTTGATTGTTGAAGAAGCCCACAAGAGACAAAACCTTGGACCATTGACCAAAATGTTTGACATTGGAGGGAGGGATGAAATGGACAGTAGAGTTTCAAGAGCTATATATGCATGTGGTTTGCCCTTCAATGTAGTGTGGTATCCATAGTGCGGTCGAGTTCTGCTTTATAAGTCAACCCTAGAACCTGTTGTACGAATGCCCTCTTTCTTGTGCACAAATTGGCCTGTACGACCTACTGAAATGCCCTCACTGCGCTGTACAACATGCTGATTTTTTGCAATCAATATCCCTCAAAAATTGGCCCCTGCAATATCTTTTGAACTCCTGCATTGTAGCTCGCTCTGCTTCACAAAAGAATCGCCCTCTTCTTCTGTCCGTTTGAATGACTGAATGAATAAAATCGTTCCTCACTCTTCCAACAACCTTATATCTTTTCTTTTAACCACCATCTTAAGGGATTCTTAGATTTATGGCTGAGATTCGATCTTGGCCATCAAGGGTTGAGATTAGATCTTGGCCCACATTATTTATCTTTGTTCTTCATTATTAAGGTGTTTATTATTCTCTTTGGTCTATTTCTGGGGTTTGGTTGCTTAACATTTGGTGTCAGAGCTCTTTCCTCGGGATTGTCTTCTAGCAAAACGAGTCATCTTGGAATTTTCGCAACAAATCTTTTTTTGCAAGGATTCAAAGACCTAGGTTAAAACAGGTCGAGCTATCTCCAGTCAGAAATTTTGATCTTGATCCATTACAGTTTCAAAGATATTTGTAGAGGAATATAGGGTTTTTGACTAGTCCAAAACCTATCTAGAACAAGTGTTCTAGGAAAAAGGTCATATCTTAGGCATCCGAGATCTAATTCAGTGATATATGTTTCATCCAAAAGAAGACGAAACAGGGTATCTGTGATAGGATTTTTAGTTGCAGAAACAAAATATTGGACACGTGGCATACAATACAAATTTTCTCTTTTGGATATGCCAACAATAAGAAGTTTTGGGAGATATGCAATAACTTTTTATTGGCACATCCAAATTAGGTCAGACATGCGACATCTGAAAGTGAACACACCGGGCTACAACAGGCCAAAGATTTAGACCCAGAGGAACTGAAGTTCCAATTTTATCTCAGTTTCAAGTCAGCCCTAAAACAACATTCCAATTAGGGTTTGAAAAAAGTGTTAAATTCGAAATATTGGACACTTGGAATACCGTACAAGTTCGCTCTTCTGGATAGGTAAGATACTAAGAAATAAGAAGTGTTGGGAGAATTTAAATATAGTTTACTAGATTATCCAAATTAGGTTAGACCAGCGACATCAGAAAGATGACATATCAGGCCACCACAAGCCGAATTTGAAGACCTAGAGGAGTTGAAATTTTAATTTTATTTGATCTTAGTCCAAGTCGGCCATTAAACAATCTTCCAATCAAGGTTTGAAGAAGGAAACTCTATAGTTCAAGCGGTAGTAGATCACATAGAGCATTGCCAAGCAATCTCCAAATACTGAAGATATTCGAAAATAGGATGAAACAACAGGTTGATCAACGTCACAGTCAAAGCAGTTATGAAGAAGGAAAAATCATATGGGAACTTGAACAAATCATAGAGCATTGCCAAGCAATCTCCAAATACTAAAGATATTCGAAAATAGGATGAAACAACAAGTAGATCAACGTCACAGTCAAAGCAGTTATGAAGAAGGAAAAATCATATGGGAACTTGAACAAATCATTGAAACAAGGAGCAAACAACTATGAAATGAAGGTATTATTGAGTACCTCATCAAGTGGAAGAACTTACCAGCTGCAGATTCGACATGGGAAGACGATGCCTTCATACAAATGCATCCACAACTACTCAAGCGTTAAGGACAACGCTTGTCTGAAGGGGAGGGGCATGTTAAGCCCTAAATGTTAGGAACAGTTCCCACTATAGTGTGGCACTTTACCCCCTATATGGTGGTGTATTACATATTATTGATGTAGGCTTGGGTATATTAGTGGGTATATTAGTTGTTATTGTACACTTTTGTCTCCTATATATATGGAGATATTTTCATTTGAGTAAGCATTGTATATTGTCTTGTCTTGGGTACACAATACGTTGTGTAAGGAGGTTCCTCTTTCGAAGAGGATTGTTATTTATCTCTTTCTTCATTATTAAGGTGTTTATTATTCTCTTTTGGTCTATTTCTGCTCTTTTTATGCTATTTCCGGGACTTGGTTGCATAACATCTGTGGAATGCTCATCCACATCTGTTGAAGTACACAAATGACAAGTAATCAGGGAAAATTCCTTGTCAAACTGATAAGCGAACTCATCAACTTGGGCTGATGCTGCAGTCTGCTACTTCTTCTTCTTCTTGTTAGGACACACAACTGCATAGTGCCCCATCTTGTTGCAGGCAAAACACTTTACTTTGCTCATATCTTATTTTTGGTGACCCTACTTCATTGCCCACCCTTGGGACCCTTCTTGGATTTCTTCTTGCCTTTCGTTGCAAGTGCCACATCCTTTTCATCATGAACACTAGAAGAGTTCCCCTAAACATATCCTCTTCGAGTCTCTTGTATGAAATTGTCCTAGAGACGATCCCACTTGGGAAGATTTTCCCTTGCCACAATCGCTTCTATGAACACTGCCCATGGCTTGTTCATGCCATTCAGTGCTGATTGCACAAGCTCACTATCAACAATCTTCTTCCCAACTGCTCCTAACTCATCTCTCACCATATAGGTGAGATAAGTAGCCACGCTCTCAGTTTTGATCATCTTAATGTTCTTCAGTTTCTCTTTTAGTACCATCTTCCGATTCTCATTGGAATTCTGATACAAAGTGTTTAAGGAGACCCACATTTGATAAGCATTATCTTTACCAATCACATGAGGGATAACATGGTCTTTAATCGCATCAAGCTTGATTCTCTTTGCCTTGATGTTCTTTTTCTTGTAGGCTACCTTCGTTGTAGCATCTGCAGGCACTGTCACAGGATTTGCTGTTGTGCTCTCCACAATGTCCCACAACTCACACTCCTGCAGAAGCAAGACAATCCTTGCTTTCCAAGGACTGAAATTAGCCACCCCATCCAATCAATCCTCAACTTTCAAACCTATAGCCATGATCTTCTCAATTGAAAACTAAATCCAAGTTTTGCTTTGGCGAACAAGAAATCCCTTTCTTTCATAGATCTGATCCCTGTTCGCACAACTCTGATAGATATTTCACAGATCTAGACTATACTCACATAGATCTGATAGATATGATGTGTACCCTCACAAATCTGGTCTTTGTTCTCACAGATCTGATAGATTTGATGTGTATTCACACAGATCTGGCGCAGATCTTGTGTATGTATGCTTTGATCCTTCAATTGTGCTCTGTTACCATGTAAATTTTATTTCATTACTCTGAAATCTCATATCCCAACCCGGTTGCAAGTCTCTCTACTACATATGTTTAATGCCCAACCCAATCCTGTTGCCTAGAGACATGTAAGCATAAACAATTTTTTTATAACTAGAAACACATGAGATCTAATTATCTTTTAACCAACAACATTACACATACATAAAATATTAAAATGGACACAGAATTTTCGGTCAATGTGACCCTAGAAAAAGCCTTGCGGGAAAACCAATGAGAAAGTAGAATAACTTTTATTATCTCAAGCAGTTACAATGAGTTACAACAGAAAACATTCAGCACAAACTTATCTTTGAGCCAGTGGCTCTGATGCTCAAGTTTGATCTCTGATGGATAGCTGGGAAATGTGATCCTCTCTCTGAATGCGACCCTCTCTGAATTTGCTCTCTGGCTTCGGCTTCATGCCCCTCAGCTACTGGATCATCTTTTCGGTGATTTCCCTCTCTCAATCTGATGAACTCGGCCTTTGAGATCGCCCCTCTCCAGTGAAGTGCGCCCCTTCCTCTCAAAAGTGCTCCCCCTCCATCAATTGAATCAATGAATACTCTACAGCTGGATTCAATCTCTCTTAGAAGCAATCTCTGCCTCCAATGTATCCTCCCTCTGCTCAGATCTGTGCCCTCTCTTCTCATGTACTGATTCACCCTTCTCATGCAAGCATTCACTTTCTCAATAGCTTCTCACTACCTGAACTAATGCGCCCTTTTTTTGCCTTCACAACTTTGTTTTATTGTTTGATTGACTTTTAGGGATCAAAATCCCTAATTCAGTTTTCATGCAAAAACCCTGGCATGCAAACTTTTAATTAAAGATGCATGCATGCAACTTTTACATGCAAACTAAAAAAAAAGAGTTTTGCTTCTGCATGAAGTAAGGAAAGGGGTCCTACAACTTTCCTAGTTAACTTTTCAACAAAATATGCTAATGACATTTCTAATCCATACATGTTATAAAACCACATTCTATGCAGAAATTTATTAGATCATCTCATAAAAAATGATAATACAACATTTGACACATACATAAATGACGGAGGTAACCTTTAGCAACAGAAACCATTGTCCAATCTGTATTTGCAACCAAGAATGCTAAATGGCAACAGAATTAGACCTTTAAGGTTTTGAGACAATTAGCAGAATTGCTAAAGAAATGGCACCAACTTTCACTTGACAGGTCTAGGAATGACTAGACCTGGATTCAAGGCAATCCATACAAGGATTTGAGGTTACAAAAGGCTGCATGTGACTCAGCTAACAACTCAAGGTTTAACCTGGCTTTCATTCCCAATCAAACCCTCCAACTGAGTAGCTAGTCTCTGTAGTTGATCTGCTGTTTTTTTGGTGATGCAAACTTTGCCAAATTACCTCTGTTTTCATTGCTTATTTAAACCCTTCATTCATGTGAAGACACAAGAATGAGACAACTGTGTTGCTTAGGCAATTGACTGATTTATATTTCTGTAGCTGATGCTATTCCTTTTTTCAACTGTAACATAAAATTAGCAGGGGTATCTTTCATCCAAATGCATGAACAAATAATTAAGGACTTTGTCACACCTCCCACAGCTGGAGTTGAGACTCGAGACCACTTTTCAGTCTACAAAACAAATAAGTCAACTTGTGGTTCAAAGTCAACCCACGCGTGTGTATGATTGAGAGGTGTGCTGGGGTACAAACATGTGAGTTTGAGTCTAGTCTGAGTGAGTTTGAGGCGAGTGGTGAGTTTCCCACGAGTCTGGTGAGTCCTGAGTCTACAGGCCAAGTCTCAGCCGAGTACACGTCTGGCAGGTGACTCGGCCAGACTCGGCCGATTCAGGAAGTCTCCCATGAGTCTGACTACACTGGTCTGTAATTCGGTATGTCTGTGTTTATTTACTAGACTGCAATTGGAAAATAATTGGTAGATTTGAAATGTTAGTTCTAACTACTGATTCTTTAGTAAAGACAGTGAACAGAGGAAAAGGGAAAATTTTAGAGCAAGAATGAGTAAGGAGAACATTAATATCAGCATGGGTAGAATACAACTGTTAAGTGGGTAAATATCAGTGAAATAGCTGAATGTAAACAAAGGTAAATCTGAAATTTACTCCACTTGGTGTGGTTTCCTTGCTTCATTAACAATGTCCACAAATAGGTATTTGGCAATGTTATCATTCCTTGTTTTATTGTTGAAATGACTTGGAAAAGTTACCCCACTGATCACTCTCAAGTCAAGAGTTCAACTACTCTTGACTCAACCTGGATTTCTTACTGCCAAGTTTTGTATTACATAATGATACGCTTATTATTACCCGGACATGTAAACTTGTGATCCCCCTAGTGTTGAACAATTGCTGCTGTTTGTCTTTATTTAATGAACTTTTGGGAATTATATATAAGGTCCATACAGCACAGGAGCAATGGAACATGCTTATTGCTCCATTTTTGAAACATTAGGACAGTTATTGATACTAGAAGAATATCCACTAAAGAAGATGTGCATCTGTCCATCATCTACGCAGGCAGGTCATCTCACCTGCTTATTCACATTTGGGCATCTAATCTATATCATGTAATAGGGTGGAGAACACCTGCTTATGCACACCTAAACACATCATCCAAATTTTGTACAATGTACAGGGCATTGCAATTATTGAATAACCCAGTGATAGGATGGGCAATGGACATCTACCATGCTCGTGAAGTTTAAGTTGGAGGCCTTCAGTTACTGTGGCTTTACTGGATTGAATTTGATAGATAGCCTTGCATATCAATCTGGAGTAAAAAAATTGTGATGAAATTGATTGAGGCATTACTTGAATGGGAATTTGTTTCAGTCTGTTGAGAGATAAGGCATAAACAATAGACGCATATGGTTCTGAAATGAGGCAATCCGAATTTGAGGTATAAGGGTCCTCCAAAATGTTTTTGGCATGTCTTTAAGGGCATCATGAGTAAGAAAAGAAACATGTTTGAATCCCTGAACTCCTCTACGTTTTCTAGTTTTGTTTTCAAGGGCTGAATCAGATGTATATGCTGTAATAGGTGGTATGGATCTTCTAAACTCTTACATGTTTTCTTGAAGAAGATGATTTCAAGCCTGTTAAATACAACATGAAGTGCACCAGCACGTCCAGACTCCATATCATGCCATTACAATTTTAAAATAATAATTAGTTGGGGTGCTTACTTGGTGTCAATTTGGAGCCTTGGATGATCCTAAATTGCAGAAGATGATTCCTAAATCTGTGTAATCTTTAGGACTGACAGCTGAGTTTTAGTTTCACTTATGCCTGCCACTTTATTTTATTTTTTCCTCTGAAAATACATCCCCGGGAAACCTTTTGGCATTACCCTTCATTCCAAGGATGGTACCCAGTGTAAAGTCGGCTGTGTAGACTATTGTATACTGACTCAGCGGTGACATAGATTGAGGCCTGCATATGCATAGGCCGCCAGCCAGGGTACTTGACTCTGAGACCTCCTGCCTGATATCCACAGCTCTCAACCACTCAAGCTAGCCCACCAAGCTCCTTGTGTCTGTCACTTGAATCCTAACCTTCTATAATTAAAAAAAAATTCCCTTTCTGCAGATAGGATACTTTGGCAATTCTTTGCTGCATTTTTATTTTTGTGCTTCTTGTAGATCTGTCACACCAACTCAAAATGAAAATTACAAAAAGAATTATGGTTCTTAAGCATCCATATTTTTAATGAAAGAAGCGACATGAGTTCTAGAGGCATGGTGCAATCCATATTTTCATCTGTTTATGAAAAGTCTAATTTGTGTAAGATCTCAAGTGCAGACTGCTTCATTGTGTATCTGCAGTTATTTAGACTGTTAGTTTCAGCTGAAGTAACTTGTGTTGTCGCTCTGCTTCGAATACAGAGCAGTTGGCAAGGGACATAGAGATGTTTGCACAACATGCAGGTCGCAAATCAGTTAACATTGATGATATCATCCTTGCGGGTAAGCTATTAAACTTCCTCCTTCCATGCTATAATTAGAAAAATCTAGAACTGTTACAAGTTTATATCAAGTTTTATTCAAGTTGGCACGATTAAGGGTGTTTGGGTGAATAAATATTAGAGCTTCTTTTAAGAAGATTTGTATCAAGGAATTTTTCACAGGTTATGTTAATTGTTATGACAGACGTTGATTATTTAAGAGCTTGTTTTTCATTAGCTTATGTGTACTGAAAAATCCAAAGTTTCCCAATTTAAGATTTATTATGCCTTAAACTTGCATTCTATTTCCAGATTGACTTATCTGTCTTTTACAGCACGTAGAAATGAAGATGTAGCTTCGTCACTTAAGTCTTTTTCCCAGGAGTTGCTGAAGGCAAAGGATCAACAGATGGAAAAGAAAAGAAAGAAATCATCGACAAAGGGCGAAAAGTCTGCGGTGGACTAAGGAACCATTTCTAACAGATAATTTAACAAGGTGCGTTTCATTGGATATAGTGATAAATCATATTCTGCCAAGTCTGACTGTTTTTAGAATTTGTTTTAACTTGTTAGTATTTCACACCAAAAACGATATACTCTCATGCTTGCCTATATTCCAATGATATTGTGAGCCAAAGGTCAATATTTAATATTGTAGCATTAGTGTGCAACAAAGGTTACATGATTGTTAAAAGACCAAGGTTAGGTTAATACATTGTTATTATAATAAACTTATAAAATGTTGGTAGTTAAGACATTTCGGCAACATCACTGCCTAGCATATGGATAAGAGTATCTACTTCATTATATTAGTGACTCCTATCAATGGCCATGTAAATCAATTTGGCTTGTCAGACCTGCGCTAAGCCCTTTGATGATGGAGGGAAACCAATTCTGAGAGGTATAACACCTTCCCTCACTTGGACACTTACAAGGGCTCTACCCCAGCCAAGGTGAACCTGGGCTTTTTGCATGGTGACAGCCTGTCTCAAGTTCTCATCTACTAAGCCACAACCCAATGCATGCAAAATTAATTTGGTTTTCAGCCCTAGGTTATTCAAAGGAAATTATTGCACAATATTATATAAAAACGTCAAGGCTCTTTTTGAGAGCTAGAGCTATGGTTTGGGGGATCGTGATCCTTGGGATTACAGAGTCATTGTGCGTTTTTATCACATTAACTGTGCCCTGGTTGGGTTGTTTGGCCCTGGGCCCTGGTCTTTCTTTTATAATGGGATGCAATATGGCCTTTTTGGGTTACTTTGCAAGAAGGGTGCCTTTCAATCCGGTCATCCAGAACTGGATTTGAGAGTTATGGGAGCCACCACTTTGGCACTACACCAAATACCTGCAGTCTAACCAAAGGTTTCTTCCTGTTGTAGTTAGTGACATGATCCATATGCATAAAATCATGCTTCATGGTGCTTGGATATGTAAGAATACCTTGGTGGGTTTTTCCATTGGACCCATGATTTTTTTGCTAAAAAAGCTACCTAATAACTTGTCTAGTCTAAATGGATTTCACGGGTCTACCAATGCAATTGTGATCTGCCTTAAATTGCATTGCATCTTTTCTTAAGGGAATTTATCTGCCATGAGCTTGAGCATTTTCTCCACCCCCAACGTCAGTGCAGAGCTTGTGTTAGGGTTAATGTGTCTAGGGGCCTCAAATAATTTTTGCTCATAAGGATTTGTAATCAGGTGCAGTGATCGCTGGTTTGAAACATCAATTTTCCCAACACTTGCTTCCATTGTCAAAGACCAAATCATTGGGTTTGTGATTGTCCACTATGATCTAGGGCGACCTAGGGGTGGCAATTCAAGGGTGTCTTTGCTCAACCAAACCCTTATTGTCCCAAAGCAACCGACCAACAAATGCGGCTGAAGGTGTCTAGATTGAGGTTGTTTGTAAAAAGAAAGGTAATGGTTCAACCAAATCCCCTACCTCAAATACATTGACTCCCAAGGCTTTGACTTTATTGCCAAGGCTCTGTGCTCGACTCCCAAGGCTTTGACCACAAGCCCACAACCTTGACTCGGCGTAGTTGGCCACTAGCTAAGGTAGCTAATAAAGTGCTTGTTGGTATTGTGATCCAGGGAGGTGGTTGGCAAAGAGAACAATCTTCACCACCACTCCACCCATAGGAAAGCGAAGTGGTTTTTGATGTCAAGGGCCACTGGAAGTGGCCATAACAAGTGACTCTTGGTGATTATCGGTTGAGCTCATCTCTTTGAACTAATTTGATCGATTCTTTGCAAGACCTCAATTGTAGTTGGTTTTTAATGAGAGTGACCTCATGTAATGTTTGAGGCCTGGATTGCTTTAGAACAAAATGTATTGTTGGCAAGGTGTTGACATTTGTGGGTGGGATATATATTAGTTGAAACTGTAGGGGTGCTACTTCATACTTTCTTGTTAGTGATTTGGTTGGGGGCTAAGTACTTATGTTTCGATTTTGGATCATTTTGTGGGAAAAAGTAGTGTTGCTATTCTAGCCTCTCCACAATTTGCCAATGTTGTTGTTAAATAGGGGTCTGATCTATCCTAGAGACTTGTCTAGATTTGGTTCAATATGGACAATTGACTACTAGGCTTGACCAATATCTATGCCTCTAGTGACTCAAGAGAGCATTCAACATTTTGGCATTGGATAATCGATGAGCACCTTGATGCCCCTTGGCTTGTATGCATGGATTTCAACATTATTTGAGTGTTAGGAAGATAAGGAAGGGGTGCTATTGGTGGACCTATGAGTTGGGGAAAAAGAGGCTTGGCTAGCTTTGAAAACTTGCTATGGGTTATGTCACCCTAATTGGTGTTGGTCTCAAAATTCAAAAAAGGCTTGATTCACTTGGACTAATTTTAAGAAAGGGCCATAATGAATCTACTAAAGGCTTGATTTTTCCCTTCTCTCATAACAAAACTCTTTTTTATTTTGATGCTTCTAATGCTTGACGAGTTCTTGTTGTTGCCATAATCACTTTATCAAACCACCAACCCTATTTGGTTTATTGTACCTTGAGGAGTTGGATGCACATCAATGTCTTATTTGTTATTACCCATATCCTTATTTCTTACCTGAAAAGCCCATGCTACTTGGCATGTTTCTGTATTGTTTGGAATTTGAATCCTAGGCCACATGGAGATATTCACTTGATACTCTAGTGGGAAGGTGCCATTTTCAAAACAATTGCCTTTTTTGTAGGTGTGGCAAGCAATTTGCTTAGATTTGATGCATTTGTAAGAAGGCAATGCTTAGCAAGTTAGAGGGGCTCATGCAGGATTTAAAATGGGCACATTATGGTGAAGAAAAGCAAGTTATTGTTGCAAAGGTGCACCATATGCTTTTGGGTGGAGAATGTTTGGGAGGATCTTAGTTGTAGGTTTGGTTCCATTGGCTCAAAATTGGGGACCAACCTATAAAAGATTATTTAAGGCTCTAGCCGCTAATGAGTCCAATGAGAATATATTGGTCCTAAACCCCTTCATGGGAAACACCTCCAAATAGGAAGAAATTGAAATAGAATTTGTACAACATTATTGAGTGGTGTTTCAAAGCTAAGGCCTCTCTGCAAGAAGAGAGGAAGCCACCCAAAAATGCCTTGACTTGGTTTTGTGTAAGCTTATCAAGGGGTAGATGTGAAGTTGTGACCCTATCCTATCTCTATTTAAGCTAATTGCAGCCCTACATGAGATGGTTGGTGACAAGACCGATGGCCTTAATGGGTTCCCTTGCGAATTTTAGAAGGCCACTTGGGAGTTTGCCAAGTTGTATTTGTTACATGTCTATCATCAAGGCCTTCACACGTGATCTTTGGATGTGTGAATTAATCAAGGGCTTATCCAATTTATTTCAAAGGTAGGGGACTCCGAAATTATTACCAATTGGAGGCGCATCATTATGGCTAATGTCTAATAAAATTCTAGTCAAAGCCGTGGCCTTGTGTATCAAGTACATTCTCCTCAATATTGTTCACCCATAACAGAGCAAATATATTTAGGGGAGATATATTTTTGACAATGTTATCCCAATTTGGGAGGGCATGTTGATGTCTTATTTATAAAAAATGGTTTTGAGAAAGCCTACGATCGAGTAGAGTGGCCCGTCGTCTTGGTATTGCTTCAAGTCCCAGGGTTTGGATCGACCTTTATCAAGAATATTGAAACCTTGTTTGCAAATACCAAGGTTTATCTAGCTATTAATGGAGGCTCTTGTGAGGAGGTTGAGCTTTTTTAATCTATTAGAAAGGTTTGCACCTTATACCTAGCTTTATATGTGTTGGTCGTTGAAGCTCTTGGCTATTTACTCAATTTTATTGTGAATTTAGGGGCAATTCAAGGAATTCCTCTTAGAACCAAATGCAAGGTGATTAGTCAATGGTCATTTTGCTTATGATTATTTCTAGACAGTCTTCGAGGACCAGAGTTTTGGGATGTAGATCGTGAATTGTGTAGGACCAATTGCGCAACCTCGAGATCATAAATTCAATGGGCTAAAGTTTACTGCTACAAATCCAACAACCTATATGGACTTGGTTGGCCTCTCAAAATTGGTTTGGATTCAATTGAGTCATGTCTTTAAATTTTTGGGCATACCATTTTTCTTCTATGTATCTTCTAGGGACCATTGGGAAATGATTGTGCAATTGGTGGAGAAGATAAATAAATGGGTCACTAAGCCCCTAGCTTCAACAATAAAATTTCGTGGTTGCCTAAAAATCCTCACAACAACTAATGTATACTAGGAAGGCCAAAGATGAAAAAGGGAAAGGGTTCCACCAAGTTAATTGGGAAATATGTTGCAACCTAAGAAATTTTGGTTCCTTGGATATTATTTGAATTGGGATTCAATCCCAAGTACTATGTACAAATTAGGTGGTATAATTTGTGGAAGGAAAGGATGCTTTGAAGGTCCTTAAAATGAATTTGGCAAGGTTTGCCACTTGGGAATTGGAGATCGCAAGGGATATCTCTACATAACCTGTTTTCTCACTCCTTCTCGTGTTGAGATCTTTGGCTCCTTTGTTGTGTAAAGCCTCTATAAGACTTGGGAAGCCATGCAACCCTTCATTTCTTGGAAAGAGGTCTTTTTGGTCCATCGTCTCATTCAATGATCATTGTCTCTAGTGGTTTCCATTGGTTCTTTATGAGGGGAATCCATTATGAAAATCCTCTTTGTTTTTGCCCCTATGGCTCTTTCAAGGTGGCACTTAAACTTCTAATTATCTTTTGGACAATTGATCCAGATCTTGCCTCCCATGGGCTGTGGTTAGAAGGAAGTTTATGTTGGTCAATGATGATAAATTCATCTTGTTCTCATTCCCAAGATTTTGTTGTAAAAGCTTTGCCTCCCAATACTACAAGTTAGGTGGCAGGGCTAGCAATAAAGAAAGGCCACGCCTTTTATCTGACACATGCTATCCATGGTATATAAATTGGCTTTGCTCAAAGCTCTTCCTTGAAAGCTGGTTGAATAATCTCTATACATTGATGTCCAATCATAAACTTTTGTTATTTTAACTTCACTATATTTGGAAGCTGATGGTAGATCCCAAAAAACCATTCTTTTCTTGATGTCAAAAGTCGTGGAGGAATCCCATTAGATAAGAGTCTTACTTACTTGGGTGTCTCCAATCTGAGCTGTATTTAGGATGGAAGAGTCGATACCCTTAAGCACCACTCTTGGTTTTGTCCTTTGGCTAAGGTTGTAGGGGCTTGGGCTTTGCCATTTTGTCAAAAGTATCTTCCAACCTCCATCTCATGGCAGGCTACCTTGCTTGGAGACCACATTCCTTTGGTCATTGAATTCCAATATGCATGGATGGTAATCAAAGTTGAGATCCTTTTTTTGGATTTAGAAGAAGAGAATGGATGTGTTGTTTAATGCAAATGTCTCATCATGGGGCTTTTCCTAGTATGATGGCACACTAATATGTACCAACTTGTCAACGTGGATCATGGTGCAAATGCGTAAAGTGGGGTTCATGATGCAACATTTCCAAAAGTAGTTGGAGTATTGGCACGAAGCCTTGTGTACTATGGGTAGGGTGGCACTTGTCTTTCCAAGCCCAATTGGCCCATTTGACGCTAATGGCCTTGTCAGATCTGATTTATATTCCTAGCTGTTTTATACTCGGATTTTTTATTTTATTTTTAACTTTAATATGTAGCATAATAGCAAGTAAGGAAATCAATCATACATAACAAAAACCACACGTTACACAATGTTTACCTTGGAAAACCCCAATGAGGGGAAAAATCATCATTCAAATTTCTTTTATTATTTCTTGTCTCCCAAAGAAATTCAGAATTTTTACAACAATGGAACTTGTAACTCAGTCCCTCATGAAAATCGACCCACTGGAGTAATCCACCCTCTTGGCAAATCGACCCCTTGCATCACCCTGTATGGAAGCAGTATGGGTTCGTATAGATCCCTTCTCTGACGGCTAGTACGGATTTTTTGGCCCTTTGGATCAGTAATTTCGACCTCTCTCGATTTCCTTCTTTGGATCTTCCTGCTGCAAACACTTCTCTCTCTTCAACCCCTTGAGTCTCTCACTCTTCTCTTGAGAAAATTACTCTCACAATTTTGCTATGTCTTTCTACTCTCCCTAGGCTTTCTTTTATAACTTTTCAATGATTAAAAAGCCAAACCCTAGATCTCCAAAGTTATGGATGGGTAGGATTAAATCCTAAGCTTCACTTAAGATCAACGATCATGACTTAATCTAAAGTTCACTTAAATTTTCACTTTAGAAAACCTCAGTCATTAGCCAACATTAATTAATAAAATTAATCAATGTGCTTTTCCCAGGTTAAACTTAGGAAAGAAACATAAAGTTCACTTACTCAATCAGGTAAGTACCTCTAGAGATATTCGACATCTTCTGCATGCTTGACACCTAGCCTATGCAGGAACACTCGTTTGAGCTATAATCATCAACAGGTCTAATTGGCCAACTTGATCTACTAGGGATGTTTGGTTCTTTAGGCTCCCATCAGAGGTCTTGTCATAGTAGGCCTTTTGCCATTAGGGATGGAGATATAGGTTTCTGAGAGGTATGAGTGCAGTCAGAGTTGATCCCTTGGCCTGCCTTGAAATGACAAGAAATGATTGACATTGGCTCTCCCCAAATTAGAGGGGTCTAATCCCTAGAGATTCTTGTTTATGGGTGGGACTCTATCCAAACTATTGATGTGAACCCTCAATCTCAAGTTTGGGCCCTACCATGTATGAGCACAACTAGCCTCCTCTTTTGGTTGGTGTGGTTAATGGTTAGTGTTGATTTGCTCGGGTGATTGCCCTTTATCTTTTTTTATGTTATGTTCATGGATAACATGATTTAGATTTTGTGAGTTGGTGTTTTGGTTGCGGCTAACCCATGTGTTTTGCTTTTTGGGTTTGATTATGGAGGTTGTAGTTGCATCCATCTTTTTTGTATTGAAGACTTGTTTATATTGTTCTTATTAATAATTAAATGAAGCTTTTTTAGAAAAAGGGTTAAAGCTCCACAATTGTGGACAAGATCTCCATGCCAATTGATGACAATATAGAATAGCGACACATTAATCGAATGGCATTGATGCATTTCAAACAAGTACATAATTGTATCAACACCGTACACATTAGTACTTCTAGTGGTGCTATGCCTACATAGTTATTTTAGTCAACACTATGCTAGATAATGATTATAGTAAGATGAATGAGAGATAAGATAATTTAATTAATGTCCAAAAAATGAGTAGAAAAGTAGGTCAGTGGGACTTTGTGGCATTATGATGTCAATACAAAGTGGATCGCAAAGGTGGATCCTATAAAAGCAATTGGTATAACCTAAAAACTAAAACAAAAAGGAGCTAACTCCAAAGGTGGAAAGCCAATCCATAAGAGAGATGTAAAAAGAGGGTCGATACAGGGTAGAAATGTACAAGAGAAGTGGATCTAGGATTTGCGGTACCATGTCATGGTGCACTAGAAGTTACTCTCCTAACATTCGAAGCCGAATGAAGGAATCTCAAAATAATACTTCGTCTAAAAGAAGGGTTGGAGGAGGGCCCGTAAGGGGTAGTATGTTGTTGCCTGGAGAGAGGACCCTATTGCTACGACCTGAATGCCATTGCCTGAGTGTTGGGATGGGGTCGAGGCTAGTCATGTCGTTGGTGTCGGGCAGAAGTGGAGGCGGTCCTCCGTATCCTAATTGATCTACGATTAGAAGTGGTGTCGTCCTCTCTCGGTCTCTTGGTGCCCCCAAAGGAAGGGAGCACCGTAAAGAAGGAAGTGATCCATCGAGAGAGGCTAACACAACGGGTTCTATAAGAAGGGCCTAAACAGATTAGAGAGATGTGTGAAAGAGAATAAAAAGACGTTGCACGAACATAAGTAACATTGTAGTTACATTAAACAAAGTGATCAAATTTGTGAATCCATGATAAATTACTAAATGAGTATAATGTGTACATCTTGAACATAATATAAATTAAAAGCATTAAGTTTGATTTTTAAATGTTATGAAGACTAATCAATGGGGAGTGGAGACGTTGATGACTTTGTGCATAACAAACATTTGCTAGAGTTTTGGACTAATAAGATGAAATTTTCCTTTTCAACAAGCATATGTCCATTGTACAACTGATAGCACCTAGAAGCTACTCTTAGAAAGGTGTATGATGGTGTGAAGAACTTGAAGTAGTAAGACTTGAAATAGGAGCCAAAAAACTAATCGATGTTTTGTAATAAAAACATAAGTTTGTAGTGTATTATAGTACATATACAATTCAAGACAGAGTCTAGACATCCTTACTCTTGGTAGATCAAAATTGTTTTCACCAAGAGTACAGGGTATTTTGTACATCACTTTCTTCTTGTAAAATGAAAAAACCATACCATTTCTATGGAAAATTTTAATGGGTGAAAATTTCCATACGTGGAATGTCAAATAATAATTGCATCCAATACACAAGGTATGGAGTGTAGTTGGTAGGTTAAAAACAAAACCTACACAAAATGATAAATTCGTTGAATGGGCATCAAGGAATGGTAAAGCAAAATCAATTATTGGATTAGGAATCTCTAATACTCAACTACACCACCTTGATGTGTCGACCCAAGCTGAAAATGCTAAGTTTATTTAGAAGAAGCAGTTCTTTGGAGTTAAAATGGTGAATGATGAGACAATGTGCACTAATATGAATGCTTTAAAAGCATTAATATAACTGGCCGACGTAGTCATGAAGATTGAAGAAGATGATGCTAAGGAAGAATAGTGTAGATCCATCGTAACTTTGTATATATTAAGCATCAAGAGGGATAAAAAATAGGTTGACATCCCTTTGTGCTTAAAAGATCCCGAGTTAAGATGGATCTATGTCGGTGTGTGCCTATATATTTTGGTAAAAATGGGAGCCTCTATTTTTCATGAATGGTAAATATAGAAATAAGCTCGACCCTTCCTTACACACATAAGTGGTTTGCTAGTACCTTGCAAGTGCCATACAATAATTTGTCCAAAAGCTACAACAACTATATTCAATATAATCATGAGGCACATCGATGGACCCCATGTTGGGGAGGAGCATGCTCACTAGGATTTGGATTTGGGTCATGGTCACAACCACTGCTCTAAGTTGTTGCTAAACCTCACCGCAATGGATTGGTGTGTGTTTATAGATTTGGTATAGTTTTCTTATTATTTTTTCTAAATTTCAATTCATTTTTTTTCTTTTTATTTATTTAGTCACTACCTTTTTATTTATTTTTTGATTCATGAGAATGAAGGTTAAAAATCTCATCCATACTAGCTATTATCTAGATTTTTTTACATATTATTCAGGGTTGACTTATGCCATGTGTCATGTTAACATTAGGCACGAACATTACACATCTCCCTTATAATGGGTTGTAGAATGCATTTTGCTGCCCTTAGTCCACCAATTACTTCCAAGGAAAACCTTGTGGAGAAACCTAAGGGATTCTTTCCCACATTCGTAGATGGCACTCTAGTAAACCCATTGACATAGACCAATGCGCTTAACCTAGGGGGGTTTGTACCAGGTGTTGATTTTTGAGCAGCATCGAGACCCATTCTACGAGAGAATGGAGGCACCTGGTCAGTTACTAGGAGTTGATCAACATAATTCAGTCTAGGACTGAAGCTCAGCCTAGGGCTGAGAACCATTCTTTAAGGATGGAGGCACTTGGTTAGTTACCAAGATGTTTGCAATTGCAAGACCCATTCTCAGAGAGGATGGTACCCTAGTCAATTAACTAGGGTTCTTGGTTAGTTAACTAGGCAGAGTAGGCCCCTAGAAGGTACCCTAGGGCCCCCAGTGGACTCCTGGGGTTCTTGGTTTGGGACCAAGCAGGTTGATGCCATGGAAAAAGCCCCTAGCATGTGGCTAGGGCCCCTAAATGTCTCTAGGGTATCTTGGTCACGAGGACCAAACAGTTCCTGCAGGTTGAGACAGAGACATCTTGCTCTAGGACCAGGAAGATTCTTGGTCTAGGACCAAGCAGTTCCTGCAGGTGGATCTTGGTCAGTAGACCAAGATGATGAGGTGTGATGACCTCCTCTCCTATATGGTTTAAGTCAGGTTGTTTCTCAAGGGACTGGCCACCCCTTGATGATATCGCCAACACATGACCTTCAAGAGCAGTAGGAGGACTAGAGGATCACTTCATCCAGTTAGGACCTTCCTATATGGTGATGATGAAAACATTTATTGTATGGAACATGTGGACTACATACCTTGAGCGAGAAGTTAAAGTTTGGCACCTTGTTGTCGTGGGTAAAAGGGTTGTTTACCCACCTTGTTGGCTCCCCTTGTCCTTAAAAGGGTTGTTTACCCACCTTGTTAGTCTTGTGGGTGAAGGGATTGTCGTCCCATGTTGGTTGTGACACCTTGTGCTTGACTTGGACCTTTGTCTTCCTTATTGGACCTTACGCCCATCTTGGTTGTGGTACCTTGGCTTGGTCCTCTTGCTTTGTTAATTTAACTTTATTGTTTTTATTTTGTGTGACCACTTGACCTATGGTACCCTATCGTAAGTCAACCTAACTTTATCTTATGATATGTTTGGTTTATTCCTTAAAGTTAGGGTTTTGAGAGAGACCCTTCTAGAAGTTCTTCCAAGTTATAAATACAAGTCTTATCCCTCATTATTTCCATTATTCTTCAAGAAACATTTCAGCTCTGATTTAGTTGTGATGCCTTTGCTGTTAAGGTTTCACTGGTGGTCTATGCTGCTAGGGTTTCATTGGTGCTGTTGGGGTTTCAATGCTTTATCCCTGTGATTTTTCCAGATCTTTGTGAAGGTTGTCTTGTCTGGGCTGTGGAGTCTCTCCAGCTAAACCGTGACCTTTTGTATGATCTCCTATTTGGTCGTGACCTGTTGTATGATGTCCTAGCTGGCCGTGACCCGTTGTATGCATTTTTTTCAGCAGGGCTGTGAACCTACAGTGTGTCCTAAGGCTGGGCCGTGAATTTGTTTGTGCCTAGGGCTAGGCCGTGACTGCTGGTGTCTCCTTTTCTGCTAGGCTGTGACTATTTTGGTCTCCTTTTGCTGAGCCGTGACTGTCCCTTGTAGGATGTGGTTGTTGTAATCCCTCCTTGCTGAGCTGTGACTGTGGACTGGACTGTGTGTCCCTCTTCGCTGGGCCGTGACTATGGGATGGACCGTGTGTCCCTCTTTGCTGGGCCGTGACTGTGGGCTGGACTATGTGTCCCTCTTTGCTGCGCCGTGACTGTGGGCTAGACTGTGTGTCCCTCTTTGTTGGACTGACTGTGGGTGGGACTGTGTGTGCTTCTTTGCTGGGTCTTGACTGTTCCAAGGACTGTGGTGTCCTCTTATCTGGCAGGGATTTGTGGGATTTTTCTTGTTACTGGGAAGTAGACTGAGTAAGCTGTGTTGGACTGAGTTCTCCTTTACTTGTTGGACTGTAACTCTCTTCCTGGACTGTTTTGTTCAAGCTTTTTGCGGTTTGTACTTACCCTAACCCCTTTCTCTCTAAAGGTATGATCCTGTTCCTTTGGTGATTTGTCTTTTAAAAGACATGATCCGATTCTAAATGTTATCCGAGTATAAGGAAGGCCTAAACCAGTATCTCTGGATACTAGCTTTGCCTAGTTACTGCTGTTACATGTTTCGTTTATGAGCTTTTGTTTTAGTACTGCTGCTACTGTCTTCTGCATCTCAAGGACCAACTTTAGCACAGGGACCATTGATGAATGCTAAAGTTGAAAGAGATGAAAAATATGTTCTAATTTGTCTTACTGTTGTACTGGTTTGCATCTACCACTATGTTGGAATTTCATTTAGTGTTACTACTGTATTTTTCTACATCTTGAAATTTATCTTGTGTTACTACTGCTGTACCTTTACTTCGTTTAAGTAATTGAGTGAATTGGTGTGCAAAGTTGTTAATTTTTGAAAAACCCTAATCTAACCCAAATTTCAACACCGGTACCTACTACAATGACGACAACTGGTTTAGCTAACCCCTTGGGCTCTCTTAACAAACGGTTTACCATTAAAGTATAACACTATTGTATTTAGACTTAAGTTGTATACCTTCACAGTCCTTGGAGCCAATGATTTCATCTCTTCCAGTGGAGAAGAATATTGAAAGTGATAAATAAGACACTCAAGAAAAACTTTTTTTAATAAGATAAACAATGAGGGAAAAGTGAAGGCAATAGTAAGAAAGGATTTTTTCCCTTGTATCTAGATCTATCTATTCATCGTGTCAGTTGGGTCTAGCTCAAAGGGGTTGTGAGATGAAGTGTTATCCTTCCCACCTAGGTTCTATTCACCTAGGTTCTATTCTCGTAAATGACATGTTGAGCTCATAATGAGTATATGGTTGTAATGACTTTGAGCCTTGCTATTGAGATGGGCTTGTGCCTTGGAGAATCCATGGTTTAACTTGGGTACTATGCTTAGAATGAGGCAAAGTATCCAAGGGCTTTCCCTAGGCATTGTAACATGGTAGAAAAAACTAGATTCTATCTATCTATATGTCTATATTCCTTTATTAAAATGTGGGATATCAGTCTATGGACCCTAGGATTGCAGTGTCAAGCAACTAATACGCTGAAAGGTAGAGTGACTGAGAAGAAGGAGAATAGTAATATTTTAGTTATTTTGGAAACCTTGTGTATTTTTGTTTTCATTCAACATTTTGGGCTAAGTAGTGCAGCACACATCATTAGGAGAATATACTGAAATGTTCTCAGTGAGTGAGGGAGAGGATGATATTGCAAATAATAAAGATTAGTTTTGAATAGTAGCTTAGACAAGTCTTGAATCAACAAGTATAGAAGTTGGAATGCTCAATCAAATTGATTGTCAAGGTGGATCCAAATGAATCTCACCTTCAATATAAAAATGCGGTAGAGATATGGTAATCTAATATAGTTGGAAGATTGCCAAGGTAGCTTTGATGGAATTTTGCGTCAAATGAAGGAGGTGATAGTTTGGTAAAGTGCCAATGAACACCTAAATTTGGGAGACAAAGGGATGCTAAAGGCATGACATGTTATCAATTTACCGTCGTAGAGATCCATTGAGATCCGAAAAATACTTGGAATTTCGTAATTGTGGTCCACCCTCTAAATTCGCCCAAGTGGATTTATCCATGAATCTGGAAGGGTGTCCTAATTTGGGCACTTGCATTGGGAAACATGAAATTTAGAAAATTAGGGTTTCTGTAGTACCTTTTGCAGATCTGTTTGCTGTTATAAGCCTGATAAATTCAAGCTGTTTGCTGTTTGAACATCAGTCCTATTCGCTATCATAAAGATCTGATCTGTTTATGGATATTTATTAGATTTGCTAGCTACATTTAACACTGCTAAATGCTGGTTACAAAGCCCTAACGGTCTGCTGATATATATACAGTTGAGGATCAGACTTGTCAGTTATCTTTTAAATTCTAAATTGTTTGCTGATAGGAAGCTGATTGTGCATTGAATTAACTCCTATATCTGATCTAGTTGTCTCTATCACATATTGCTTGACTCCATATAAGGTACTGATTTGGTTATGAGGTTGTAGAGAGGTATTTGCTTGGTTGATGTCTGCAGGTACCTCGAAAGGGCTCTCCCTTGAGTTTGGGAGTTACCCAACGTAGTTGAGAGGCTGGGCCGAGGTTTGGGCTAGACGCTTTCCACATGCATACTATTCACTTGTAAACAAACCACATTGACCTGCAAATCTAGGACTGCTAGTTTGAATGGCAACAGATCTCATAGTAAACAACATGGCAAAAAATGAAATGCTCCTCTGTCTCAACCTCACAAAGATGGCACAACTGGCAAACTCTGGCTACTTGGACCTCTTGGTGATTTGTCTCATCTCAAAGTCTATGTCCCTCACCTCCAAGAAATGCTCTTCAGAAAACCATCTTTGGATGCAACCTGCCCAGGGTGTTTGTCCAAGTAACTTGCACAAACTGCCTGTAAATGTTGTCTCAAATGATCTTGTTCAACTCCTGCCTAGTAGACAAGAGGTGGCTAGGTGCATTTAAGGAGTATTTGTACGAAGGGAGTTGGTTTAAGAAGATACCAGCTAAATCCAAAAGATATGAGACCCATACACACCAACACCGGGTATGGCCAGAAGGGGCTAGATGAGGCAATGATCACTGATGAACAATAGACTAAATTGGGGTATGATTCTCAACCTTTCATTGAGTTGGTGAAGCTCCAACGATGGTGCAAAATTGAAAATAGGAGGAAAATAGTCTCAGGCCAAAAGCTTCAGGCATTGAACTCTACTAAAATAATGTGTAGAAGTGCTCTCTGTTTGCATCTAATAATGTGTCAAATGAGAAGGGTGCAAACTCTCTTGGCTGAATAACACTAAGAGAACCACATCATTTGTGAAAAGCAGGATAGAAATCAAGACTTGGTGTAGGAGGCACCCATCCATGGCTTGGATATGATCATGTAAAAAGGTCTCTACCCCATCAATGTAGATACCAAAAGGGTGGGGAAGGGGGGCACACTTGTTTGACCCCAATGGTACTCTTGATAAAGTTGGACATTCCATGAGCTGCATGGAGACAACCTAGGACTGACTCACACAAATGCATGATGGTTGTTAGTAGTGTCTTTGAAATATTGATGTCTTCGAGCCTTCGAAATAGGGGCTCATGGGGAACGAAGTCGAAGGATTTCTGAAAGTTCATGAAGTAGTAGTAGACATTTGAAAAGCAATGCTGTGCCTCCTCAGTGATGGCTCAGAGAGTGAGGACATGATCAGTGGTTTGTTGTGTCGGTCAAAACCTTGCTTGTCCCCTATCTTGAAGGAGTCTCTTGTCAAACTCACTGGAAAGTTGCATATGAAGGATCGTAGCATAGAGATTAGAAAATGTGTGGCCCACCATGACCATTTTGTAATTATTTGGATTTGTGCTGGGGCTCAATTTATGTATTGGGTGAATTGATGTGATTGGGTCTGTGGGAAACCTATATGAACAATGTGGTTAAACAGGTTGGTGAGGTGACTATCCATAACATGAAGGACATGCTTGAAGAACTCTGCTTGAAATCCTTCCTCACCTGCATATTTGTTGGTGGTCATCGCCCAAACTGCCTCCCTAATATCTCAGTAAGTGAACAAGTAACAAGAAGGGGTGGGGGTGGGGCAGGGGGAGGTGTCTTGAATTGGTGGTTGCCCAAGGACATCATAAAGAGTGGAGGTATGGGAGAACATGGATTTAGCACCAAGATTTGGTAGAAGGGGTAGATGGCTGGGAAGGATAGTACGCTAGAAGATTTTGGGTGAATGGATAAGGGAAGCCTGCAAGTCATTTCTTCATTGTGAAATGAAGAGACATTTCTTGTGGCAGAGGAGGCACTGAGTTGAAAATTTTAGCTTGAAATAAGAATGGTGATTGTGAGAGAAGGCATGTTGAAGCTGGTTATGGTGGGTTTTACAGTTGCATCATATCACCAGTTCATTGGACAAGACCCGATTTTCGAGGAATAGTTGGACTAAGTGATGTGGGGGTAGGATTTGAAGACTGCTTCCCAGATGGCAATGGAAAGACAAACATATTTGGCGCATGCCGAAGATAGTGACAAGAATAGAGAATTGTGAAGGTTGCGGCTGAAAGTGGTTAAGGTTGACGTAAAGGGAGGTGTCCTTAATTTAGATTGTTTTTTGACATTTGTGTTTAAGGAGAACCTTCTTGGTCGTGGTTTTTTTTTTCAATGGTTCTAATAATAAATCTCGTTTGTAGCTAATCTTAAAAAGGCCGAGCATAGATATGTTTGCTCCAATTTTCATCATATCTTCCACAAATAGCTATCTTTGAAGTAGAAATAGGGTTGAGATTACACGCTTTGTTGTAGATAGGTTAGCTAGCACTCATAATGAGTAGCTCATTTCTTGTTTAGCTTGTCTAATGGATAATCATTATGCCCTTGCCTAGCTTCTATTTCTTTTGTTATGTTTTCTTCTCTTTAATTTTTCTCTTCATAGGCTTTGGTGTGAAACTTGTTGCATTCCTTGAAGTTTTGGGTGAATATTACTCAAGTTTGTGGTAGTATTGAGAATGGGTTGGGGGTAATTCCAAGGTTTTGTTTGAATTGTTATTTTGAGGGATAGTGTAGGGAGGAGCAACATTTAAAACTGGAGTTACCTATAGATGACAACATCTCCGTTTCTATTTCATTGGCTTTGTCATAGGCAACCTACAAATCTTGGATTCTTGCTTTTTTTATTTGGAGAGTTAATGGCATCAAGTGTGTTACACCTCAATTTGACGCTTTAGTGGCAAAGTCCTTATCCACTAGTGTTGTGATATTCAACTACGGAAAACTACCACCACTGTCACCTCAGTACTAACTTTTCCCACGTTTTAATCATTTTCTAGACTAAGGGAGGCTTCCCTATCAAGGTTTGAGAAGATGTTAAGGTGTTTAGCTTTATTTCGATCTAAAAGCACATAATCAAATCAATCGTCATATAAAGATAAATTCGACAAATTGTATATAAGATGATCAAAATGAAAATTGCTTCAAAACCATCATTGCTCAAAGTAAAAGATTCATGGACATAAAAGATATGTTGCAGAAATAAAATCAACAATGTATCATAATGAAATAAAAGCCTTTAAAAGAAATGTCTCATTGCCTTAAATCATCTACAAGTTATTATTGTAAATAGTGATAAATTATGCTTGATTAACTCTTCTGTTTGTATGAATGAATGATCCCCTCTTGAAGAGATAAAATTCTTTGCAAAAGGATACCACTCTGATTTTATTAAGATATTCACTTGGAGCGTAGTGACTTGTGTCATCTCAACCAAACTTTATTAAAATTCCAGAACTTAATATGTTAATGATTTAGATTATCACCAGCACATTTTATTGTTCATATGCATTAAACAATATTGAGATAACTTCCAGAAAGTAAGCTTAAAAAAGTCTTGCATTTAATAAACATGAAAAATATGGAAGTTTAACATTTAAATATTGAAGCAATATTCAGAGACTTAAGCAATATATAGATCATTATTCAAACATCCCATCATAATTGTCTTCTTGTTATTTATCTCTGACAACAAAATCAGAAATTTCCAGAGTTTAAAGTTTTAAACTTAGTATGAAATACAATAACTGTATCATTTCGGCATGTCTCATAAAATTCCAGAATTTAATTTACTGTTATAATAATTTTTAAGCACAAAGCAACAAGAAAATAATTCTCAGAACTCAGATTTATACTTGATTTTTTTAGAAAACTATCCAGAATATTAAATCTGATATTCATTGCATTAGGCCACTTTAAACAGGAAAAAATTCCAGAAGACTTTATTTGATATAAGTGACCTTTAAACTCATTAAAACTTCATAGAAACTTATCATATGTGCCTAGAAATATATTTTATGAAGTTTTGACTTGTAAAATCCTTTAGAATTGTGCTATTTTGACGTTTTCTTATTGTTGGAAATTTACATTATGTTGCAGTAAACAGAGAAATGAACCTACAAAAATTGTGAAAATTATCCTCAAAATAAATTAAAAATTCAAAAAGTTTTCCTAAAATTAAAAAAATCAGCAATATATTTTTGTATTTTTTAAAATGATTTTTTCCATTTTTTAAGATTTTCTACTAATTTTTACCTACTCCTATATTAAGATCTAAAGGAGTTTTCAGAAAATTGATGGTTGAGGAAATGAAGAAATGACTAGTTCCTTCTAGATCCTATGGGGTCTTAGATCTTCTTTACTTATGTCTTTTTTGAATGTATGCTTGCTGTAGATTTCCCGCAAAATAGCATGATAATATCTACTACAAACCCTTGATCTCACTTGCCAAACTTGTCAAGGAAGGGTAGCCATGCATGCTCCTTTGATTCACTTGCCTACCTCACACACTCATTTATATTACTTGTTGAATATCTCTCCTAAGATGCAAATAACTCAACATGCAACAAACATTAGTGTATGATAAACCATGTAGTATATTACTCTTCAATGGATTAGCAAGATAGAAAAACATTAAACAAAATTTAACAAGTTACATCAATTATATTCATCAAGTTGAACTCCTATTCATCAAGTCGAACTCCTCATAAAGACCAACAGACACAGCAAAAAATAAAAGTAGTATGATATTATTATTCTCTAAGATCACCAACAAATGAGAATGAGAAGTGAGCTCTCTTATATAGGAGAAAAACTCAACTTATAGTACAATAAAATAATAATATTTTCTCAAAAACCCTATATCTACTTAAAGCGCTCTCCAAAATAATAAAAAAGAAAAAAATTCTAACAATATCCTCAAAGAGGGAGGGAGTACTAGTCAAAATGGTCATATAATGACCAAGTAATAACAAACTAATATTTTCTCAAAAACCCTATATCTACTTTAAGCGCTCTCCAAAATAATAAAAAGAAAAAAATTCTAACAATATCCTCAAAGAGGGAGGGAGTACTAGTCAAAATGGTCATATAATGACCAAGTAATAACAAACTTCCAAAAAGAGGGGTTACTCCATCGTACTACGAGTAAAACCATTAGTTGGTTTCCAAAACAAAAAAACCACCCAAATAAAGAGGGTGCCATCATAAAAAAGGGTCCAATGCTCAACAAACAAGCCCAACAACTTAGGGTGCTCCAACTAAACATGGTCCAATCCATCAATGAGTGCCAAATGCAAGCAAACAATTTACACTTGGTTACAAAATAGCTCAAGAAGTGGTCAAATTGAAATAAGCCAACGACTAGGGTCCAAACAAGTACAAAATGGCCCAACGAACTCACACGTGTGGCATGGAAGTGCTCAAATCAGCAAAGACTTGCCTCCAAGTGGCAAACTATGAATTGGTAAGTGATGTCAAGGCCTAAGAAGTCTGCAAATTGTCCACACGTGCCTAGTAGAGAAAGTTCCCATAATGAGGAAAGGGAACTTGAATTATAAGACTTGCATCGAGACTTATAATTAACTGGACGACGCTTAGGTTGAGGAAGTGGTCATGTTGTGGTGGACCTAAAGGGGCACATGGCTTTGGAGGCTTGTGGAGAAGGAATGTTGGACACATTTGCTTGACATTGTTAAAGTTAGTGCAGCTGCGAGACCCATTCTCAGGGAGGATGGTACCCTAGTTAGTTAACTAGGGTAGAGTAAGACCCTAGAAGGTACCCTAGGGCCCCCAGTAGTCTCGTGGGGTTCTTGGTCTGGGACCAAGCAGGTTGATGCCATGGCAAAGTCCCTAACACACAGTTAGGGCCCCTATGTGTCTTTAGGGTTCTTGGTCTGGGACCAGGCAGATTCTTGGTTTGAGACCAAACAGATCTTGTAGGTTGAGGCAAAGACATTCTTGGGCTTGGACCAGGCAGTTCCTGTAGGTGCACCCCTGGTCAGTTAACTAGGTAGATCTTGGTCAAGTTGACCCAGGATGATGATGTGTGATGTCCTCTCTCCTAAATGGTTGTATTTAGGTTGTTTGTCAAGGGACTAACCACTCCTTGATGATGTTACCTACACCTAACCCTTAGGAGCAGTATTGAGGACCAAAGGATCACATCATCAGTATACCTTGAGAGAGAGAAAAGATTAAAGTCCTTGGTCTTGTTGGTCCTATGGGTAAAAGGGGTTGTTTCTCCACATTTATAGTACACCTTGGTCTTATGTGTATGAGGGTTGTCTTACTTTATTATTGTGACCCCTTTGGTTGACTTATGGTCCTTTATCTTTTACTTGGTTCTAGCACCCTTATTGTGTGTACCTTTGGTACGGTATCTTTTATTTTATTGTTATTTTCCATATGACCTTTAGTACCCTATTCTAAGTCAACCTAATCTTATTTTTTATTTTGTTGGTAACTATCCTAAAACTTAGGTGTTACCTAAGAGACCTTTCTAGAAGGCTTGTTAAGATTATATATTAAGTTCTTTCTTGAGAGCATCTTGGCATGACAGAATTACATATATGATCCTTACTGATTTGCAATTGACGCCTATGCTTACTGCTACAATAAAAGTGGATGTTTTGGGTCTTCGCTTCTCCTTTCTCCATGTGGACTGAGGCCTCCTTTTTCTAATCAGACCAAGACTGTTGATGACTGTTTGAACTTTCCCTGACTGGGCGTGACCTTTCTAGCTTGGCCGTGACTGTTGTTTTATGTTTCTCTTGCTAGGTTGTGAGCTGCTTGACTCATCCTTGGCTTAGCCGTGACTTTCCTAGCTGAGCTGTGACTGTCTTATGCTGGGATGTGAGCTGCTTGGTTCATCCTTGGCTCAACTGTGATCATCTTCTACTGGGCCGTGGGTTGTTTGGCTCATCCTTGATTCAACTGTGTCCCTTCTCTGTTGGATCGTGACTGTTGTGTCCCTTCTCTGCTGAACTGTGACAGTAGGGTCCCTTCTTTGTTGGACCGTGACTGTAGGGTCCCTTCTCTGTTGGACCGTGACTGTGATGTCCCTCTTTTGCTGGGTTGTGTTACCTTCCTGCTGGATTGTGATTGTGGGTTTATCCACTTGATGAACCATAACTACTGGGAGCCTTTAAGGCTGGGCCATGACATCTTCCTGCTAAGCTGCGACTGTTTTGTATGCCCCTTGGACTGGGCATGACTGTGGTTATCTCCTCCTAACAGGTCGTGACTGTTTCGATGATTTTTGGACTGGGTTGTCTCTATTTTTGCTTGGGTCATGACTTTACATAATATCTCCTAGCTTGTCCATGGAATGTGTTGGTTTATTGGTCAATACTGAGAGGGGGGGGGGTGAATCAGTATTGTGATCTTTTTACTATTTTAACCACTTTTTAAATCTATTATTAAAGACACATAACAACAAGTATACATAGAACACAATTTCAATGTGGAAGCACAATAGGGTAAACCACCAACACGTCTTATTACTGCAAAATTGTTATTTACAAATAGTTTTGCCTGCTGCTACAAACAAGGATGATATTACACCCTATTTACCAATACCAATTGGAAGGAGGCTACAACCCCCTGGTTTATCAGCTATGACTGAAAGGATGCTATAACACCCTATTTACCAATGCCAATTGGAAGGAGGCTACGATCCCCTGGTTTATCAACTACAACTGAAAGGAGGCAACAACCCCCTGCAGGCCCGTTGCCTGCCCTAGCGCTGCCCTTCCACCCTAATATGTTTCTCACGATTTCTCTCCCACTGAATTCTGTAACACCCACTGGTCTCTGATTTTGATCATGCAATTCGAACTGCAGAGACATCTTCCTTCTTACTCAGGTTGCAATTTCTTCCGCAACTTTGTTTCCGGATTGCGGGATGCGGAATCACACTTTCCTAATTTGGACTTCCGCAATTTCCTTCCGCAATTTTGTTTCCGGATTTTCCTGGACCGTTGATTTCCTTGCGGATTTACCCCTGACCATCTATCTTGATCTTTTGCGAAACTTTGGCTTTTTCGCCTAACTTATGTAAACTTGATCTTCATTGTCAGATCTAGTGCGGGTCGCTTCCTCACCGTCCATTCTAGTACTAATGCGGATCTGCATTCTGTCTTTGCAGATTATACAAAAACTGATCCTCATTCATTGCATCTCATGCAAATAACTATGCCGCCTCATCATCGTGCCATGTCATCACTACCTTAGTCTTTCACTGAGTACATCATCATGAGGACACCATCATATTCCATGCCATGATGTGTCATGCCACATCCTTAACTATGCCATGCCATCTCATTACTACCTTAGTCTTTCACTGAGTACATCATCATGAGGACACCATCATATTCCATGACATGATATGTGTCATGCCACATCCTTAACTATGCCATGCCATCTCATTACTACCTTAGTCTTTCACTAAGTTTGTCCTGCCATCATATCCACTGGTTATTCCTTTGTCATTTGTGAACACCTTTGACATCAATGACAACTATAACTAAAATTTGCCAACAATCTCCCCCTTTGGCATTGATGGCAACCTCTAAACATTCTCCCCCTTTGACAACAATGACAATGGATAACTTGTTATGCGAATGCTGTACTTATTTTGATATAGGATTTCCTGTTTTACTACTTTTTAACAACTCCCCCTATCATCATATCTCCCCTTTGTTAACTAAAATGTGTTATTTAATCAATGTATTATCATTTTTCTTAACACTTCCTTTCTTGCAACAGGTTCTTGGATGATAGCTTAACTGATGGATCCATGGTCTCCTCCTGTCACTACTTCTTTTCCTTTGTCAACATTTTTGTGACAAAGTCTACACTCAGCATTTTCCCAACACTTCCATTTTCTGTTCTAGGATACATGTTTCGTTTTTTTTAAAACTCTGTTCCTGCTGCCATATCTAATGGTCTATTCTGCCTATAAGTTAACGGGCTTATGCTTTTACCAGAATTCCTTAAGCCCGTGCATTCAGATCTTCATATAAAAAACCTAGCATATACTGCTGAATTCTTTTGGATTTTAGATCTATATTATCAACTGTTCAGAGACCCATAACTTCAGATCCTTAACACAGAGATTACTTTAGTTTATTACATAGTTTTTCTGATCTCACTATCTCAGACACAAAGACTCATAAGCTCAAAGGACTACCCTGCACCCCTGCATGTCTCAAAGGACTCATAAGCTCAAAGGACCACCCTGCATGTCTTTATTTTTAGACTTGAGTTTTCTTCTACTGTCAACAATTTATGTGTCATGACATCAAATACTAAGTGAACATAATCATCTTTATCTTCTATTTGATTGCAGGCATCATGGTCTTCATGACTCTCACATTTTGTTGTTCTCACGTTACTTCATACATTCTCTTATGTCATCCATACACCAACCTTGATCACCTATCATCTTTGAAGAAGATAGCTTTCAGTATACTTCAACATTAGACACCAATTGAGTTTTTTTTCTTCGGATACCAATTGGAATTTTCTGACTTTAACTTCCCTTGAGTAAATACTTCCTCTAAAACCAATGGTGGTAGCTAACACAATTTTGAAACCAGAACCGAGGTTCATTAACCATGTAATCTGATCTGCGTTATCCCTCTTTTTCTCTTCTTTTCACATTGAATTTTAACCATAAACAATTGTTTGCCTTCTCATCTTTAAAATCCTTAGTTTAAAGATATCAATCTTCCCCTCAGATCATGCAACATTTCCTATGCCTTTAAGATGACTGTCTATGCCCTCAATTTTTTGGTTTTTTTTTTATAAAATGGAAGAATTTTTAGAAGTAAATTCCACAATCACTGTCTCCTTCGTCATCTCTTTCATCCTTATCTACATTGGGATATTCTTCTACATCACTAAGTAGCTTTTCCTCATGATGAATGCCCTTTTTATCTATGACCTCATTATCCTCAACATCAACTACTGAGACTTCATTAAGGACTGGAAGTTGTGTTTCTTCTGAGGCTCCTAATTCTTTCATCCACACCTTTTCAGGAGGTGTATTATTTGCATGTCCTTCACCATGCTTTGCTTTGGTGTCCTGTTTCCTTTTCATCCTTTGATTTTCTCCTTTGACTCTGCAGTCAGCCACCTCGTGACCAAACTTATGATAACAGTGACAATAACCATGAAATTTTTCTTTGTCCACAGGAGGTCTTTGGTTTCTTTGTTTCCTAACTGCCATTTTCTTCCACTGTCTCTGAACTTATACTGGAGCATCACATTTCAGTTTACAATTTCTAGCCAAGTGTCCAAAGTTATTACATTTGTAACACTCTGTATCAAACCTTTGGAGAAGTCCAAACTGGTTATGGTTCTTTACCTTCGACTTTTTAATTGCATTCTTCTTGTACTCATGAACTTTTTCATAAGCCTTGCAGTTTAGGGCTTTATGACCAAAGTTATTACAGGAATAATAATGACCCAGAAATATTTTCTGATTTCTATTTATTACTTGTCTCTTGGGGTCCTCATGAGTTCTGTCTTTTTCATGAAAGGATAAAGCATGTTTTTTGCACTTTTCCTTTTTAATAGGACTCTTCAGTACTTCAACATAGCTCTTTGTACTTCCTCTCTGATTAGTGAATGGGAAACTCTCTGGCTTCTTCTATTTAACGAACCCCAAACTAGACCTATCACTTGATGGTCTTTGGCTACATAGAATGTCATCTAGAATCCTCGAGCTATTCTCAAACTTTGATTTAATGGATTTTTCATCAACTCCTTCTCTAAGTCGAGCAATTTCTTTCTCAAGTTTTTAAGAATCATGAATTCTCTCCTTGAGAAGAACTGCTAGATCTTACTCACTCTTCTTGGCCTCTTGAAGTTGGTTTCTCAAATCAGTAATAATCTGATTTGTCTCTTCTTGTTATTTAGACAGTTTCTCTTTCAAAACTTTGTTTATTTTCCTACATCTTTCAATTTCATCTACAACAGCCATTTATTCAGCTTCTATGTCCACTTCTGATTCCTCATTTGAGTTTGTTGTTCCTAAAAATAGGATTTCATTATCTTCACTCATCTCCTCATCTTCATTTTTTTCCTTGGATTAGAAGTTCTTCCTTTTTTATTTAAACTTCTTCTTACCCTTATGACAACAAGATTCTTCATGGTCACTCTCCTTTTGTTTTGGGTAGGAACTCTTATGGGCAAAATGTGCAATCCTTCCATAGTTAAAACATTTCAAAGGTAGCTTACCTTTGTATTTCCCAGTGCCTTTCTTAAGTTTTCTTACAAAGAGGGATTCCTCATCATCTAGATTCTCTGATTGATTTTTGGAAGAAACTTTAAACGCTGCTTCTTTCTTTGAGGTTTCATTTAGTCCAGTTCTCATCTCATACGCAGTGAGAATTCCATGCAGCTCATCTACTGTCACTGTTTTATGGTCATCTCGTTCCTCTAGGGTGGAAACCTTTGAGTCATATCCCTGGTAATGTTCTTAGTATTTTGCTTACCACTTCCCTTTCTTTCAATTTTCCTCCAAGACCTCTAATAGCATTAACCACCTCATCCACACGAAGAAGGTATTCCCCAATATTCCCTTCTTCTCTCATTTTAAGGCTTTCAAATTGACTTTTATATGTCTGCAGTTTGGATCTTTTGACCTTAGATGCTCCTTCATAAATAATCTTCAACTTATCCTAGGCTTGTTTGGCTAAGTAACAGGACACGTCCATATGCCCCCCCGTGTCCCGTGTCCCCGTGTCCGACACGAAAACGTTAAGGACACGTGTTTTTTACGTGTCCTGGGACAGGACACTGCAATCTCCGTGTCGGACACTGCCAAAAAACGTGTCTCGATTTCTGCAAGACGTGTCCCGAAAACAGGACACGGTTTTCACGTCTTTTTCAGCCTACTTGTCTATAAAATGATTTTTTCACTTGACTTTTATCATTTGTTTTGTCTTGTTTGGGGTTTAGAGTGGTTTGTGCAAGAGGAGAAAGAAGGTTTCCATTGTCCAAGCCAGCAGCTGCAGATCGTGGGAAGGGCATAGCCACAGATGATGAGGAGGAGGGCGATGAAGAAGGCACCGATAGCAGTGATGAGTTGCAGTTAGTTGATTCAGGCATGGAGGAGTCGGACTATTAGTCCATGACTCCATCTACCACTTTTTTGTATTTGGCATTTTCCATGTGATACTCTGATGCCACTTTTTTGTATTTGCCATTGGCATTTCGACATCTATGTAAAACATTTTGATTTTGATGACTTAATGGTTAATGACTAAATGAGACATTGAGAAATTTTATGAATCTTCAATCTTGAATGTTGAATCTATGAATCTATGACTCTTTGACATTGATTTATGAATGACAAATGTGTAATGTTAATGACAAATGTGATTACTGATTGTATATGTGTAAATGTTCCAGATTTAAAAAAAAAAGAATCTATATGACTATATTTTTAATATATATATATTTTTTTAATTAAAAAAAAAATATATATATAAAACGTGTCCTCCGTGTCCTGATTTCGGGGGTCGCCGTGTCCGTGTCGGACACTCGTATTTCCGTGTCCTCCGTGTCCCGTGTCCTCGTGTCATGTGACTTAGTTGTTTGGCAGAAGTGCATTGCATAACCTTAGTAAACACAGTGTTTGTTAGTCCACTCAAGGTTGCATTTAGGGCTTTAGCATTACCTTCATATTCACCTAGTTCAACTCTGTCTGTAGGGTATTGGTTTCCTATTTTTAAGGTCCTTTTCTGTTGCTGCCCAAACCTTCCATCCTAGGGACATCAGATGACACCTCATTCTTACACTCAAGTAAGCATAGTTTTCTCTTGTAAATAGTGGAGGTCTATTAGTAGCCAAGCCTTCTTGTTGATCCATTGTGGTTTTATAAAGGATCTAACTTCCAGTGGTTAAACTGTGCTGAAGGAACCCGCTCTGATACCAATTTTTGGTTTATTGGTCAATACTGAGAGGGGGGGGGGGTTGAATCAGTATTGTTATCTTTTTACTAATTTAACCACTTTTTAAATCTATTATTAAAGACACATAACAACAAGAAAACACTGAACACAATTTTAACGTGGAAGCCCAATAGGGTAAACCACCAATACGTCCTATTACTGCAAAATTGTTATTTTCAAATAGTTTTGCCTGCTGCTACAGACAAGGATGGTATTACACCCTATTTACCAATACCAATTGGAAGGAGGCTACGATCCCCTGGTTTATCAGCTACGACTGAAAGGATGCTACAACACCCTATTTACCAATGCCAATTGGAAGGAGGCTACGACCCCCTAGTTTATCTGCTACGACTGAAAGGAGGCAACAACCCCCAGCAGGCCTGTTGCCTACCCTAGCGCCGCCCTGCCACCCTAATATGTTTCTCATGATTTCTCTCCCATTGAATTCTGTTACACCCACTGGTCTTTGATTCTGATCATGCAATTCGAATTGCAGAGACATCTTCCTTCTTACTTAGGCCGATGCTTAAATACTTCTCAACGTTTAAACTTCTTTCAACAGTTGCGTCTCTAAAAATTGAACAAACATACCTTTCACTGTTGCGCCCTTTCAGATCTGAAGATCACACCTTTCAGAACGTCCTTTCACATTCTTCCATTGATCTTGCACCTCAGAGATTGTTTCCGCAGCTTGGAAACCATTTCCGCACCTTTGTCCAACGTTTGCAGGTGCTTCTGCATTGCCAAACTTATTTCCGCAAGATCAACTTCCTGATCCAATCAGAGTCATTGATCCTATTTCTAAGTCAATCTGGATCGTCGAGCTAACCATCGATTTCCGCCTCAAAATTGCCTTTCTACACCAAGATTTCCTCATCAACGATTCCCCATCGTTGATCTTCGTAGGGCGTTTTTCTTGACCGTTGATTTCCAGATTGCGGGATGCGGGATGTCGACTGTCTGCTTTTGCCTTCCTGCAAACTCCTTTTCGCAAGCTCCTTTCTGCAATTCTTCTTTCTCACCGTTGATTTGTTTTAGCAGAACAAACTTCAGCCGTTCGATCTCTCAAGATTGCGGGATGCGGAATCACACTTTCCTATTTTGGACTTCCTCAATTTTCTTCTGCAACTTTGTTTCCGCGTTACGGTTTGTGGGATGTGGGATGCAGAACCACACTTTCCTATTTTGGACTTTCGCAATTTTCTTCTTCAACTTTGTTTCTGCATTGCAGATTGCAGGATGCAGGATGCAGAATCACACTTTCCTATTTTGAACTTCCACAATTTCCTAGACCGTTGATTTCCTTGCGAATTTACCCCTGGCCGTCTTTCTTGATCTTTTACGGAACTTTTGCTTTTTCGCCTAACTTATGTAAACTTGATCTTCACCGTCAGATATAGTGTGGGTCGCTCCCTAACCGTCCATTCTAGAACTAATGCGGATCTGCATTCTGTCTTTGCAGATTTTACAAAAACTGATCCTCATTCATCGGATCTCATGCAGATAACCATGCTGCATCATCATCGTGCCATGTCATCACTACCTTAGTCTTTCACTGAGTACATCATCATGAGGACACCATCATATTCCATGTCATGATATGTGTCATGCAACATCCTTAACTATGCCATGCCATCTCATTACTACCTTAGTCTTTCACTGAGGACATCATCATGAGGACACCATCATATTCCATGTCATGATATGTGTCATGCCACATCCTTAAGCCATGCCATCTCATTACCACCTTAGTCTTTCACTGAGTTTGTCCTGCCATCATATCCACTTGTTATTCCTTTGTCATTCATGAACACCTTTGACAGCGATGACAACTATAACCCAAATTTGCCAACAGAATGTGGTGCTCTATCCTAGCTGAGCTATGACTGTGTTAAAACCTAGATTATAAGTTAGTAGTAGAGGTAAGTCTGCTAGAGGGAACTGTGACTTTTAGGGTGCCTATTTGTGATTGGGGTCGAGTATCAATACTGCTATACTGATGAGATCTTCCCACTTGGTTACTGGTATTTGTTACTATCCTAAACCTATAACACTTTAACCTTCTCTCTCTCAAAGTATGACTTATGATAACTTGTCCTTACAGTGACAAGAGCTGACACAATATGTCTGAGTATAAGGCATATTCAAATCAGATCTATCTAGCAATTGTTCTTTAATTACTGTGTATTAGTTTCATTATAATTTTGCTACTGTTTATGTTCTGTATATTAATCCATCTCAAGGATCAACTTTACTGCTGTGACCAACAGAGTATTAAAGTTAAAAGAGATGAAAATTATATTTGAGTTTATTACAACAATACTCTTCTAGTTCTAGCTTTGTTTTTTAGATCTGTTTATGCATTAAAGTATAATTTTTTATTTTTCTTTGTATTCACTCTAACCTATCTCAAACTTTAACAAACATGTGTCACTTGGAAAGAGTTCTCCATTTGTGAGTCTACTTGTTTAGAGATTGGCTGCTTTTAGTGGTTTAGACCCACTTTATTCTTGACCTCCCTTACCTCATATTAATAGAGGAAGGAGAGAGTTGTTTCACATCATCATCGTTGCAGTCTATTTCATTTTACATGCCTTGCAGGGAACAAGATGCTAGTGTCCATGAGGAAACCCTAGGAGAGGACATGACGAAGAGATAAATGTGTTTTTTATTTTTGTAGAGATTGCTCTTGTGAGATGTTATGGTTTTCTCTTGTGAATAATGTGATGTTGGAGGTGATGATCATATTCATTCAATTATTCATTAGCTTGTGGTAGAGATGTAGGGAGTGTAGTGTACTAGTCTCTCTCTCTCTCTCTCTCTCTCTCTTGTGTACTAGTCTCTCTCTCTCTCTCTCTCTTGTGTACTAGTCTCTCTCTCTCTCTCTCTCTAGTCTCTCTCTCTCTCTCTCTTGTGTACTAGTCTCTCTCTCTCTCTCTCTCTCTTGTGTACTAGTCTCTCTCTCTCTCTCTCTCTAGTCTCTCTCTCTCTCTCTCTTGTGTACTAGTCTCTCTCTCTCTCTCTCTCTCTCTCTTCTTTGTGTTGGGCTACAACCCCTTAGGCTTCGTCAGCTACAACTGACAAACTGCTACAACATCTTAACTCAAAAGATTGTGAACCCTAGCACCACCCTACCATGCTGAAGAAAAATTGAACCTATGGACCTGTCAAACCAATCACTGAACCTGCTGCTGATAACCTCTGCTCTCACCTCATTGCCAAATCATCATTGTATTCTGATAAGTTGTTTCATTGCCATACAATGCTCATGAACATCCTAGTACACCTCATCAAACACAATCACTGAACGAGTAATTTTGCTCTACTTTCATTGATCATAAGGCATGCATCGTCAACATCAATTATAGGAGTGTAACAACATCATAGAGTGTACATCATCATCACATGCATTATCAACATAGAATGTATCTTGTCTAAACAACCTTTCTTAATGGAAAAATTGAATAGGAAGTGCACATTGAACAACCAGAAGGCTTTGTGACGCATGGGGACAAGTCTCATGTGTGTAAATTGAAGAAATCCTTGTATGGTCTCAAACAAGTCCCAAGAGTTTGGTATGCAAGAATTGATGGCTACCTTCACAGCTTGGGGTTCTCCAAAAGTACAGTTGACTATTGATTAAATTGTCATTGATGCCAACATGGACTTGCAGTGGCCCCAAAGATTTTTATTGATGGCACCAAGTCCCACTTGCAGTGCCTTGGACCCCTTACGAAGTGGGTTTGAGTCTTGGATCCCTTATAGAGTGGGCTTGTGCCTTGAAGCACCTTGTACCCAGTTGACAAGGTCCTTGTACCGACAAGGATGGATCTTGGAGCCACCACCTTGTTGAAGATGCTGAAGACCTTGTTGATGGTGCTAAAGACCCTGGAGATGGTATTGAAACCTTAATGGATGATGGAGAACCCCTAGATGGATTGGAGAATCATTAATGACCCATTCTGTGGTCATTCATGCTCTGATGGTATCATAGTACCCCATGAGAAGACCCGACTACCCCACCGATGATTTCATGATGGATCTTGACCCTTGAGGGTCTCTTAGTGTGGTTGAGGTGGTTGAAGAAACCTATGAAACCTCTTGCTTGTTGAAGAAGCCTATGAAGCCTCTTGCTTGTTGAAGAAGCCTTGATGAAGCCCTTGGACCCACTCTTAGTGGTTTGATGACCTTGCAACCCTTATTGGGGTCATGGAGCTCTTATATGATGATGATGACTTTGTATGGTCCTTGACAGACTATGGAACCCCTGGTATGATGAACAAGCCCATGGAACCCATGATGAAGACCTTGATTCCCTTGCAAAGGTCATGTAGCCCACTACTTGCACTTTACATCGTTAGATGGCATGATGATGTGGTCTTTGATGACTTAATGAAGTCATGGAACCTTGTGAAGACCTTGATGCCCATTGCTGGCACTTTATGTGGTTAAGGCACCCAAACACATATTGGATTGATGATGGTCCATTTAGTGACAAGCTTGAAGTCGATGATGGCACCTTGCACATGGCATGCCATTAAAAGCCCTAGTGGCTTGATGCAACCCTATGAAGATGTGGAGGACACACTCCCATGAATTTTAAATGATGTGGTTGACTTTGAAGGATGTTTTAAAAGAAAAATAATAAAAATACATAAGGTTGACCATTGAGGTGGTACGAAAAATAATAAAAATACATAAGGATGACCTTTGAAGTGGTAAGAAGTTTGAAATCATTGGTCATACATATGGCTTATGTGGTGGACACCCTATTATATGGCAAAGAAAATACATGCAATTCTTTGGTAAGGTTTGACCATTGAAGTGGTAAGAAGTTTGAAGTCCTTGGTCATACATATGGTTTATGTGGTGGACACCCTATTATATGGCAAAGAAAATACATGCAATTCTTTGGTAAGGCTTGACCATTGAAGTGGTAAGAAGTTTGTGTGACAATTAAAAGTCAAATTAAAAATTCAAATTACAATTTTTAATTAAAAAATTAAAATTCTTACCACTCTTACCTTTGAAGACAAGTTGGCCAACATGAAACATGTCCACTTTAATGTGTATATAAACACATCCAAAAATTGTCAATGATGGATGTAGAGAAATGAATTCATGGAGATTGGTCTAAGGTTTTTTCGCAGCAGTAGAGGAGTAGTTTGTTTTTATAGAGAAATTGTTGGGCATCTTCACTGAAATTGGCATAACTTTCTCATACGGAATCGAAATTACAAAATTCTTGGCTCGTTGGAAAGTTTGTTACAAGGGCTATGTGATGACAGGATCTAGAGTTTCTTTTGATTTGTCTATTGTTTCTTCATCTTGTGATCTTATGAAAGGTATGGTTCATTATTTTGGGTTTCTCTTGTGATGGCACATGTCTCTTATGGATAGAGTTCATCTTTGATCTCAGTATGCAAGACTTTGTATTGGTATATATATTTGAAGTCATTATGGAGGATATGATGATGATGTTGCATACCTTTATGCTATGACATGATACACTTTATGATGATAATGCATGTGATAATGATTTACACTCTATGATGTTGATGCACTCCTATACAATATGATGTACATGCATACCATAGTGTGATGATGCTCTCGTATGCACTATGATGTATACTTGATTTTGATGATGCATACACGGTGCACACTGAGAAGATGATGATGTATATTTGATGATGAGGATGCATACCCTATGACGATGATGCATACCTATGATGATGATGCATGTCGATGCATGCCTTATGTTTAGTGAAAGCAGAGCATAATTACTTGTTCAGTAGTTGGGTATGATGAGGTGTACATGAGCAGATTGACCAGCTTGACCAACAGTGTTAATGAGAAGAAAAGAATGACTAGTAGTGATGAACAAAGTTGATGTGCATAGATACTTGAGCAACAGTGATGAGCAGCTATGATGAGCAACAATGTTGAGCAGCAGTGATGAGCAGATTGACTAGAGATTGATGAGCAGTATTGACCAGCAGAGTGATGAGCAGAGAATGATGTGTAGAGCAGAGGTTGGTTGTGCAGCAAAGCCATATGATTGCTTGAAAGAATAATCTTGCACTCGAGGATTGGACTCCTCAAACCTTTTTTAGTTGGAGCTAAGAAAACTAGGCTGGGTCCTGTTATGAGAGTTTGTGCTTTTTTCATCAATTGGTTGCTGATTGTAATCGAGAAGATTGTTGTCTTCCATGTACAATAAATAAAGATCAAAATTCCATATATTTTTGTGTCCCTTTTGATGTGATGTTGTGCTTATGAGTCATGATGAATTTGATTATGCAATTGATGACATAATGATTGATATGCTCTGATTGACTAAAAGAAGGTAAAAAGTTTAAAATTGCTCACACACTGATTCATCCCCCCTCTTAGTGTGGCCATTGTGTCCAACACTGAATCCAACCTGTACTTAAAGGTTGTTCACAATCATCACTTGATCCTAGTCTTGCATGTGGATAACTTGTTCCTTACTGGGGAGGAACAATTGATAGCCTAGTGTAAGAAGGAGCTCACCTCTGAATTTGAAATGAAGGATCTTGGTCTGATGCACTATTTTCTTGGCTTAGAGGTCTGGCAAAAGCCAGGTGAGATCTTCCTAACACAAGGGAAGTATGTAGACGATATCTTGCATAGATTTAGAATGCAGGACTGTAAGTCCATGAGCGTACCCATGACAACGAACTTGAAGAAGTTACGTGACTCAACCACTTGTTCACAAGATGTGGATCCCACTTAGTATTGACAACTCATTGGATCATTGATGTCTCTAGTGCACACGAGACCAGATATCTATTACACAGTGAATGCCCCAAGTTAGTTCATGTCTGATCAGAAGCACATACACTGGGTAGCTGCTAAACATGTATTCAGATATGTGCGAGGTACTATCACTTATGGGCTTAGGTATAGTTCCAGCAGCGGAGTAATGTTAATCGGATATGTTGACTTTGATTGGGTTGGCAGTGCAGTAGACCAGAAAAGCACTTCAGGTTACTGTTTCATGATATGTTGATCCAACAAGAAGCACAACTGAAGTTGAGTATATTGCTGCTAGTGGTGCCTGCAAAGAAGTAGTTGGCTTAGGAAACTTCTCATAGATCTGTTCGATGGAGAGCTTGAGTCAACGATTATTCATTGTGACAATCAGGGTTGCATTAAGCTTTTAGAGAACCCTGTGCTTCACGATAGATTGAAAACCATTGAAATGAAGTACCACTTCATCATAGACTTAGTACAGAGAGGCACCTTGAAGCTGCAATACATTTGTACAGATGAACAGATTGCAGATATTTTGACCAAACCTTTGACATGAACAAAGTTTGTGTACTTTTGTGACAAGCTTGGTATGGCATCACTGAGAAGGAGTGTTGATTTTTCCTAAGTAGCATCGAGAGCCAATCTCTGGGAGAATAGAGGCACCTGGTCAGTTACCAGGAACTTGACCTAGTTTGGGATTGGAGGACTTAGCCTAGGGCTAAGGGCCATTCTTTGAATGGAGGCACTTGGTCAATTAGTAGGATTTTGAACTAGTCTGGGACTGGGGGACTCAGCCTGGGGCTGAGGGTCATTCTCTAGGAGAATGGAGGCACCTGGTTAGTTACCAGGAAATTGACCCAGTTAGGGACTGGGGGTCTTAGCCTAGGGCCGAGGGCCATTCACTGAATGGAGGCGCTTGGTCAGCTACCAAGAATTTAACCTAGTCCGGGACTAGGGAGTCAGCCTGTGGCTGAGGGCCATTCTCTAGGAGAATGGAGGCGCTTGGTCGGTTACCAAGTATTTGACATTGAGTCATTTGATGCAGCCTAGGGCTGAGGCACCTGGTCTGTTACCAGGTCATCACCATAAGCCTTAGACCGGGTCTGGGCTCGTAATGCAGTTCTCTCCTTGATCTATGGGCTATGAGACCTTCTCCAGGGACTAGCTACCCCTGGTTGAGAGACCTAGCACCTGATCTTGGTGGCACGAGGAGATCATGATAAAGCATTTAGTAATTCTCCTTATTTATGAAGATGTACTTTGAGTGGGCATGAAGGACCCTTGAGACCACCTGCTTTGATCACAAAATACTTGGAGAACCTTCCAACCCTAATCTCGGTCCATGAGACCAACAAAAGAAAAAACCTACACCCAAGTCAAAACACAAGAATACCTTTGTACCACTAAAAGATTAAAGTCAAAAGGTCAAAGATGAAAAAGAATCAAACCCTAATGTTAACTCCTAAATATGTGAGACCAACTCAAATATTTGACAGCCTATAAATGAGGACAATTGCAATTCATTTTACAAAACTTTATCACTCAACTGCTCCTGCTTGACTGAGGAAATTCGTGATTGGGATTTTCGTCATATTCGCTACTATTGAAGGAAACATTGTGGCTGAGACTTTTTTTCTTGTTCTCCCTCTTGTCCTAGTGTGGCGGCCTAGCCAACTAGGGCTTCTCCATACCTAGCCCTGGTGGTGATGATTAGGGCTGTTGCTCTAGCTCTCCATGGTGGTGAAGCTACAACAACATACCTCCCAGGTGGTCACGGCAGCAACAACAACTGCTCTCGGTGGTGATCATGGGAAACAACAAAAGGCTGCCACAGTCTTGGTGGAGGCCACAAACCTTTGCTCCACCTTCGCTGGTGGTCTAGGGCAACAACCTAACCCTCGTTGCTGACATCAACAGTCAACAGCTCGAGCAACAATCACAGTCACGGGAAACAGTGATCGTCACGGGCAGCAGTCACAGTGAAGGGCATCAGTCACAGTCACGAGCATCAGTCACAGAATTCAGGCAGCTGGATTTAGATCTCAGGCAGCAGTAGTAAGGCTGCTACAGAGCTCAACATGAGCCCATTCTCCATGTAGCAACAACATTTGGTGGGAGCAGTAAGCCTGCTAGGGTTTTGGAAATTTTTGTACATTCATCTTAGAATTCTGAGATCAAATTTTCTTCTCTCATGTACAAACTGAATCATCTCATTTAGATGATGAATTACTAATGCTTTGGGGTTTTTGTCCTTTAAAGGTTTCCCCGTGAAAAATCATGTGTTCATTTGTGTGATGCTTGATTGACTATTGCTTTTTTCTTTACAAGTTCTATCTCTACTACAACCTGCAATTTTTAAAGAGTATTATGCACATGTTAAAATTTAACATGGAAATCACTGAAAATTGGCAAAAAATAAAGAGGAAGATAGGCAAGAAAATATGCAAATTTTTTTATGGAAAAGATAGAAGAAACACTACATACATGTGAGAGGAAGATTCAATTGGTTGATTGACAAATGTTTTGATTCTTGAACCCTTGGTTCACAAAAATTCTTAATAGTGATGACAAATGGTGTTTGGATGCCTCCAAAGTGGTTGATGGTCTCCTCCTACGCTTCTCACTCCTTCTCTAACAACCAACTCAAGCATATGACAAGAAAATCTTAAATTGTCTCCTCTTAAGATGTGGATTCCTTCTCCTAGGTGCTTTTTTCCATCAACCCGCGAGGTTTACTAAAAAGTATAGAGGTTGATTTTTTCGGCTTGGGGAAAACTCGTGATCTTTTAAAAAGTCGACGATTTTTCGGAGAGTTTTTCAACACTAGGTTTGAGACCTATTTAGTGCAACAAAAGGGAAGTAGAAGCAATAGTCTTTTTTGGGAAGATGAAGAAAGGAATCAAGAAAGGTAATAAGGAAGATTCAATTACATGGAAGAAAGACTTGAGTAAGGTGAAATGTTTTAGGTGTTAGAAGATGGAAGATTCTGCTGGTGAGTGCCCTGAATTGTAGAATAGGAAGGCCAAATAAGTTGTAGCAGTGCTATAGTAGGAGTGGATGAGGGATCAAAACGAAGATGACATGGAGATGGGTTCAATACCTATCGTGGAATTACTGGTTGAATCTAGGCATGTAGCTGATAAAAGTGTTGGAGTACACAGACATGCGGTAGAGTTTTGTTAAAGATATTGCAGCTGCGAGACCCATTCTCAGGGAGGATGGTACCGTAGTAAGTTAACTAGGGTTCTTGGTCAGTTAACTAGGCATAATAAGTCCAAAGAAGGTAGCTTAGGGTCCGAGACTCTCTCCTAGGGTTATTGGTCTAGGACCAAGCAAGTTGATGCCATGGCAAAGTCCCTAGCATGTGGCTAGGGCCCCTATATGTCTCTAGGGTATTTTGTTTTGGGACCAGACAGTTTCTTGGTCACGAGGACCAAGCAGATCCTATACGTTGAGACAGAGACTTCCTGGTTTGGGACTAGGCAGATTATTGGTCTGGGACTAAGTTAGTTGACCAAGATGACGATGTGTGATGTCCTCTTCTCCTAAATGCTTATTGTTAGGTTTTATCTCAAGGGATTGACCAACCCTCGAAGATGTCCCTAGTACTTGACATTTAGGAGTAGTCAGGAGGCCTAGAGGATCACATAATCTAGTTTGGACCTTATACCATGATGATAAAAAAAACTTACAGTTGTTGTATGAAACACTTATGGATTATATACCTTGAGAAAGAAGATAAAAGTTTGGTATCTTGGGCTTGTGGGTAAAAGGGTTGTTTCCCCACCTTGATGGTACACCTTGGTCTTGTGGGTGTAGGGGTTGTTTTCCCACTTTGTTATGACCCCTCTTGTGGACTTGTGTGAACCCCTTGAATGGTCCTTATCTAAGTCACATGGTTCGGATTCGAGTTTGGTGAGGTTAAAATTCGATTAGAATTCGACTTTCCTAATGAAATTCGAATAAGACTTGTCAATATACATACTTCAAAATTTAAATTATATTTTATAATATATTGATCTATCTCATATAATATCCCTAAATATATATATAAAATATATATTATGATCAAGAACAATATAAAGCATTGATATAATATGTAAATAATAATATATATATATTATTAAAATGACATGGTAAAAGTATTATTGATATAAAATATTAATAATATGTATTACCATATGACATGGTAGAAGTATATTATGGTAAGATTGTCAATGGTCAACGCGAAAAGAGGAGATTAGCTAATTGCTAGGGAAGACTGATAAATTGTTGGGAAAATTGTAGCGATCAATCTGCATATATATTAAACCCTTCACCTGTAGTTAATCTGTGGTTATACAACCAACGAGCATTTAAACAATTCCTCGGCTAAGTTAAACCAGATATCTTCTCCGTGTAAATGTCGATTTGGGAATGGACATCAATAGTGTAGGATATCGACTTGAAAACTCTTGTCGGTGTTGGAAAACATTGTTTGAAACAGTTGTGGGTTTCGTTTTATTTGCAATCAGTTTCCCATGAAATTAGTGAAGGGTGTGCCCATTTTACAATTTACTCGACTTCGTTTCACCTGGAACTGGTCTTCCACGAAACCGTAGACAACGAAGGCCACCCATCGAATTTCTTTATCCAAACTTGGACGAATTTCGAACCTGTAGGTTGAAATTCGACGAATCTTGTGACTTAGGTGCTTATGCTAGCACCGTGGTACCTTGACCTTGACCTTTTTGTTATGATGACTCACCTTCTTGTTATAACTTCTTAACCGTGGTACCCTATCCCAAGGCAACTCAATATTATTTTATGTTTTGTTTGGTATCTCTCCTAAAAGCTAGGGTTAGTTGGGAGACCCTTCTAGAAGACATGTCAAGATTATAAATTAAAGTCCTAAACTTCATTTTTAAGTGTGTGTCTTGACAAGAGAATATTGGAGATCTGATTCTATGACTCCTCTAGGGTTCGCTGCTGCTCCTTTGCTTGACGTCTAGGGTTTGGTGCTGCTCCTCTGCTTGACCTCTAGGGTTTGGTGCTTGGTGGTGCTGCTAAAGTCTGACTTTAATGGGCCGCTACCCCTGCTGCTTGTCTAAGAAATTGTTGCTGCTATTTGTGAGCAGGCCGTGACCTCCTATTGGCTGCCCAGACAGAGCCATGACCTTTTGTTGACTGCTAGACTAGGGGCCGTGACCATGTTGGGCTGCCTGGAGCTGGGGCCGTGACCTTTCTGTGGGATGCTAAGTTGGGATGTGATCTTTGTTGAGCCACTAAGCTGGGCCGTGACCTTCTGTGGACTAGGCTGTGACCTTGTTGAGCCTGCTAAGGCTACCATGGCCCTTGTTTAGCTACTGCAGCAGGTTTAGTCTTTTTAAAGGGTGCCTCTGTGTGTACGAGTTAAGGCTGCCTCTGCAATTTGAAAGCTGCTGCTAGACTGTCTTAAAGACTGTCATTTATTGCAGCAAGGGTCTTAAGTTTCCATCCTTCTTTTGGACTGTCTTTGATTAACCCTTTGGGCTCTGTACTTATCTAACTCTGTCCTACAACTATTTATCTTCTCTCTCTCAGGTATGTCCACTATTCCTTAGCGACTTGTCTTCAAAAGACAAGGTCTGATCTGAAAAGATATCTGAGTACAAGGAAGGTCTAAACCAGTTTTGTTTTCTTCTTTTGCTGATGCTATCTGTTAGTTTGGTTTAGCTTGTTCATTAGCCTATTTTCATTGCTGCTGTTGTTATTTAGTATTACTGTATGTTTAAACTTTAACACAGGGACCTTTGGTAGTGTTAAAGTTGAAAGAGATGAAAATTATGTTGTCTTGTCACAACTATACTATTTTGTTTTTAGCAGCAATTTAGAAATTTATTTTTTATGCATTAAAGTACAAATTTTAATCTTTCTGCTCCAAACCCTAACCTAACCCAAATTTCAACAAGTTCAACCAACTGTAAATGGTCTTCGAAAGGAAAAGTTGAGGAATTGTTTCTTCATCTTTTGGAGACAAGCTTACGAAAATGGGGAGGGATGATCCAAAATAGGTTTACATTGTTGTCATATACCTTTATTGATACTTTGAAATGGGGAAGATAGAATTTGGAACTTAGAAGGATTAGTTTGCTTACATCCCAAAAGTTGTATTAATTGACCAAAGGCCTTGAGGGCATATGCCTTGAAGGTCCTCAATACAATCTGTGTTTGGTAACATTCCAATGATAGTCTGTTTTCGTTAAACAAAATTTGTATTTAAAAATGATGCCTTTTACAAGGTAACAGTTGAAATATTCCCCACAAGTGCGACTGGCATATATGCCAAATCACCGGAATTCACACATGTGGAGCTTTCGTGGTTCCATCTATGCATAATGAGTGTGGATGAGACACTAACAAGGCATAGAATATTAGAGAGACAATCTATGGAGGATCGTAGAAAGACCATAGTGCATCATAACTTCATAACGATCTTGGATTGCTTTGTATTTTGTATTGTAATCTGCATTACATATAAAAAAACAAAGGTCTCATCCATCATTTTTTGTTGGGTTTCCCATTGTCAAGATTTTCTAGGATAGATATTGTGTTCCATCATGTCTTTACTATTATAGGTCTATTATTTATGTCACAACAGTTTAAAAAGCCAAATGGTATGTTTTTATTTTTGATAAAGCATTGAAAATCCAAAAGAAATGGTTGTGTAGTGGAGCATGAGCTCGCTGTGGTAGATATAGTTGTAGATCTATTTTGGTGAGTCAACCATTTGAATGTTCAAGGTGGTTTACACCGTGGAGGTAGATTGCCAGCTGTTAGTGTATCAACCAACAGCGTCAGCCTTGGTCTTCAAGAAATAAGCCACTTGACAAAGATTCACTAACAAATGCGAATTTTAGCACTTTGAGAGCCCGTCTCCTTGGAAATTTTCCCTTTGATAGAAGCATTGCCACATTTATGTTAGCGTTACTCAGGTTGTAGGCATAATATTTGATAGGATCTTCTTGACCAGTGTGGTTGCGAATTCCAACATGCATCCGTTGCTCGATGCATGATGGTATACATCAATTATATTAATTTTTTTCACTGCACTCTATTACTATAAATCTAATAATAGTATTTCCTCTTAAAAGATTCATAACTGAGAGTCGACTAAACGAACTATCCTCCTAATTAACTACCAAGTCGTTCCCACACCAAATTACTTTCTTTGTGGCTTTTACCACCATTATTGTTACATTCTGCATTGATGAAGCAGAGTCGACTCATTAAACTAACGTTAACCGAGTAAACTATCTTGCTGATTAGCTACGAAGGCGTTTCCACCCCAATTTACTTTCTTTGTGCTTGGATTAATTTATTTTTCTCTTTACTATGCGTGGTACTTTTATCTCCATTACTGTTACGTTTCCACACGTAGTTAGTCAGTGAGTGAATTGCTCAGCGCCAGCCTTATTCGAATTATTCGAGCATGGTTAACTTGGCAACTTTTCCATCGGCATCATGGGCTTTCATTCCATGCCCGTGTGGCATGTGCATTTTATCTGTAACACTGCAGAGGGCAAATAATGCATACATTGGTCCAATAAATGGCAAATGGCAAATAATGCATACATTGGTCCAATAAATGGCGACAACATTGGTAGAATAATATCTACAATTTGGTTCCAATCGATAATGAAACAGTGGAATATTTTTTTTAAATACATTGGTCCAATAAATGGCGACAACATTGGTATAATAATATCTACAATTTGGTTCCAATCAATAATGAAACAGTGGAATATTTTTTAAATACACCCATCAACATTTTTATGTATGTCGTTACTCTTGCTTTTGTCTCCACTATCGTATTAATAATATTATGTTGAACTTTATCCTAATGAATTTTTAGCCCTCTTCATGTGTGCTGAGAGTGGGCACACACCCATTCAAGAAACAACAGCCATCTATATGGGGCTCACATACACGTTTCTTGTTTTTGTTCTCTTTGGAAGGATTTGATTTTTAACCAAATTTAGCTTGTGTTGTGTTGAGTTTACATTCTTATGTTTTGGAAGTAAATCCTGTACAGATGTACAAAGATGTGGCAAACGTGATATGGAAGCCATTCTCTCCTAGACATGAGGTAACAAGCCTATTCCATCTTTCTTAATTGTTTTTTCATAGTTTAGTTTGAAAAGTTGTATTAAACACACTTGGTCATTTATTGCTGTCTTTACTAAGGATATTAAACTACCTTAATAAATCATTATATATAATACTCTCTTCTAATGTTAGGGTGTAACTGATGGTATCTATGCGCAAATCTCAAGGTTCAAGTTATCTTTTTGACGATGATGATGGCATTTTTGATGAAAATACAATACTGCTGATATAAACTATGAAGTCTTGGTTTGTTATGGTAGTAAGGATGATTTCTTATATAAACTATGAAGTCTTGGTTTGTTATGGTAGTAAGGCTGATTTCTTAGCTTATTTTTAGTAATTTATTTAGTTAGCATATCATATATATTACGATAAATAAAGGGAATCCACGTAAATATTCTTTAGAATATCATTTTTGTATTTAAACATGGTGTAATAAAAATACCAATGTCATTATTTTGTTCAATATGGTGATCATTATTATGACTGAATACTCATGATGAATCATTGATGTTTTTCCCTTTTGCATGGAAAGTATTAGTTTTGTTATATTATGTTGTTTTGATGGTTCATTATGTTTCAATTGTATCGGTTGGAGAAAACAACCTATTCTATTTCCATTCATTGAATGATAAATTATTACAAGGGAAGAATATATATGATTAAAACGACAAAAGATGTAAACTGTTAGAATCATTTGTTTCAATTGTATCGGTCAGAGAAAACAACCTATTCTATTTTCATTCATTGTATTATAAATTATTTATTTTTAAAATGCTGCTAAAAATAGCTTAAAAGTTACAAAAGTTTTCAAGTAATAGCCCATTTAAAAAACCCACATTTTCCATTTAACATTCTAGCTTCTATAGGAAGCCTCGTGATTGCTACTAGTATTACAAAAAAAGCCTTGCTACTATAATCCCTTACATACTATTTGAGGACAAAGTCACACAAATAGAACGTCTAACAGAACAAAAATACATAAGAAGACCTAAACATTTGCAAATTGTTCCCGCAAAGCAGGTGCGCTTAACATTTCCACTATGGCTTCATTCGCTTTATGAATCGAATCTTCTTTAGTAGTCTTAGAACCCATATTCAGCTTCTTGGTAAGCCTTGATTGACTTCCATCTAGCATTTCTTGATGACAATCCATAATAATGGTTAATTTTTCCAACTGAGCACCTTGCACATGAGCTTGATCTTCAAAGTCATCAAATCTATGGTCAAGCAAGGAAACATGTGTGGTTACTTAATGGATTGTCGATAGGTTACCTTCCATCTGATAATTGGATTTGTGTAAGGTAGCTTGAAGGTCTTGTATATTAGCCTTCATCTCTCGAAGTCCAACCACAAACTCTGTTAGTTCATCCGTTGTAATCACCTCAGTCTTCATAACGTCCTTGACCACGAAAACCTAGCACGCGAATTGCACCAAAACACATACCCATCGTTGCTAGGGGGTGATAGGAATGGGACCAAAAACATGAGAGATAAACACCAACCGCATTAGAGCAAATTTGGTTTCTAAAATGGGCCTTATAAGAAAACGAGTCATTGGTGCATTGGAATTCAAAAACAATAGAATTTGAAGAAATTGAGTCAACCATACTGACTGACTTGACATATTTGTCATAAAATTCTACTTATTTTAAATTTGTTTATTCAACTTATCTTTCCTGTGATCTTACTCAAATTTTGAGCAGGAGCCCTCGTTGGATGCAAAATTGACGCTCAATTCAATTTTGCATAAGATGGGTACCCACACTGCATACTTTTGATGGACCCCACCCCACGAAAAATGAGAAATATATTTAAAAATTTGTTACTTGAAAGGAACATGTTTATTATTATTATTATTATTATTATGTATTTCTTGTTTTTTGTAGGGCAGGGTCCATCAAAAGTATGCAGTGTGGGTACTTGTTGGATGCGAAACTGAATTATTTCTTCATCGAGTGCTCTCGCTTGAAATTTGAGTAAAACCACAGGGAGATAAGTTGAAAATACGGAAAAAATAGTTTTTGTTGATTTTCCTTCATTTATTTTTTAGGAGGCCCATTTTAGACCTCAAATTTGCTCTCATGAGTATGGCCATAAGAGCTAGCAATAAAAATCTTAGTAACACAGAACAAACCCTTGCTGTCAACAAACCAGACAAGAAGAAAGACAAATTTTGCTAGCCAGAGAACGTACACCTTCATCAAAAGGCCCAAGAAATTGGCAATTGGACTTCTAGTTTCACAGAGTGGACTCTTACATTCTTTGGACAAGGCAATAGGGGAAGACAAAATACCATATATGTCCACGGAAACAACCTGCAGTTCCATATAACAATATCCCATCACAACCTCCATCAAGGCGTGGTGTCTCGAGACTTCTCCCATGCGCAATATGAGTGCTCCTTTAATGCTCAAATTTTGATTTGGGAACTGTCAACGCGTGGTAGTGATGCAAGGGGCAAGGGTCTTATACCATTGTTTCGACTTAATACTTAACTACTTGGGGGAGCCACTATATATGTGGCAGGCCCCCATTTTTTTATTAAATCTTCTTCGTCGAGAGTGGTGGTGTGATTAGCTAGTTGATCAAGTATCTGATTATTATTTATTTGAACATGCACTAAATTGATTCCTTTTATATTATGTAGTAGATTTTCAATCCGAGATTGCAGTCTCTCGAAGATTCTATCCTCCACAGGCATGCCTTTTCTAGCTTGTGAGATGATCAAAAGAGAACCCCCTATTACCAAAACTTCTTGAATTCCAAGAGAGACAATGAAATCCAAACCCTTGTTGCCAAATTATTGGTGGCTTTTCCCAATTCTCGAGAAAACAATGACTTGATTTTCTCTTTTTAAAAAAGAATTCCCCCACGACTATTGCCCCACATTGAATAATAAATTATTACAAACGAAGAAGATATATGATTGAAAAGACAAAATATCCCATATTTGATAATCTTATCTAAAATGATTAGAAAAGTTGAAACAAGACCAAATATGACGAGTTAATTATGGAGAAATCCATCATTTAAAATGATTAGAAAAGTTGAAACAAGACCAAATATGATGAGTTAATTATGGAGAAATCCATTATTAAGATGATTAAAAAAGTTGAAACCAGACCAAATATGATGACTTAATTACGGAGAAATCTATTATTTCGATCGTAAATTCCCAATCATGGGGCAAATGAAGCCCAATTGGTATTTTGATTGTTGTGATTGTTACTCATTTAATTTAGTATTGAGTATTTATTTATGAAATATGGTTATCAAATTATATTTTTAATTCACGAGGAACTTTAAAATATAATATTATTGGTCAACATTGAAAACCGACGTATTGTAATGCTAAGTGATAAATAATTCATAACTAATAATTATCAGAAATAAATATTAATGATGACAAATTATTAATTGATTATTACCTATTCAAGTAATTTATAGAAAATAATGTTTCACAATTATTAGAAAATTGGTATTCAATTATAATGATGTTTGGCTTTTGGCATGATTAAGTGGCTTTGTATTGGATATTATGTCTATAGTTAGGCATATTTGTTAGTTAGCATGTGTTGTAGAAAAGTGATGTAATAGCCGTTTTGTATACCCTAGGATTATACAATCACTTTAATTCACGTTTCTTCTAGTTAATAGAGGCTACATTTTGGCATAGATTTGTGCTCGTGTATTTAATCTTGCTTTGGCTTTAGTACACTTGCTGATGTTACCAATATATGGTACAACACAGTGAAATGTTACATTTTATAACATAAAGCTACCCATGTTTATTCTTTATGCACTAAATACTGGGGATTTGGTAATGTTTTGTGTTAGCAAGAGATCTTGAGCACTTTTCTAATGTTCAGAAACATCGATTTCATTGTTGAATAGATCATTGTTTTTTGCACTGTCTTATTATTTTATTTGGATGATTGAAAATTGTATATCAAGTTTTACAAGCCGGGGAAGTTAGCAGCATATGTTTGAGAACTAGCTTGGGAAGATCACTAAAATGCTCATAAGGAATAGTAGCACAAAACCTTCAATATTTTACCATTATAGATTTTAAACACTATATCACAGGTATATTTACCATTATAGATTTTAGCAACTTGATATTGTTATAGCACCTTCACATATTCAAGGAAAGGAAGTTACTATAGGTCTTGAGTATGAAGATATGTAGGAATCAAGTGAAACTATCCTTTTTGTGTCGATCTCCCTACCATTAGTAAAGGAAAACCGTAGTGTTTTTCCATTAATCACAACAACTACTATTCATTTTGTTGTTTTGTAGATGGAACTAATGGCACAAATCTTGAGTCGCATTTTTATGCAATGTTCCACAGAGTTTCCGGGGCGGGGGAGCGTGGGAGCGGGGAAACACACAAGGGGGACGTGTAGAAGCTACCCCAATTTTTAGGGAAATTTCAGGAAAACGGGGGGACGTCGGAGTCATAAAAATTAATTTAAAATACAAAAATGATAAATCCTAATAGTAACTATTACCATGTAAAAAGTAAAACTAAAAACTAAACTCATCATTATGGGGTTTACATCTATTAGTTAGTAGCATATCAAATTTCAAATTTGTAAATGATACTGAACTATGTTACTATACCCATGTAAAAACTAAAAATTAAATATCATAATTATCATTATGCAATGTATATCTAAATTCAAATTTCAAATTTGTAAGAGATGATGCAACAAATTCTGAAATTTGAAATAGTCAAATAGATACTGTACAACAAACAGAGAGAAGTTAGAAGTTAGAACAATGGCGACAGCTCCAACTTTAGTTGCAATATAATTATGAAATGAAATCGTGAGAGGATAGCATTTAGGAAGGTCTTAGATTCTTAGGTTAGTATAGGATTTAATTTAATTTTCGTTTAATTATGTTTTAATTTTTTGAACACTTTTTTAATATTTTAGTTTGCATTTATTTTTATTGTGAAGATGATAATTTGGGGGAGGGACGGGGGGATGCCTAGAAGCCCCCCATAGGTGGAAACATGTTCCGCACTTGGAGAAACGTGGGGAAACGTGTTTCCCCAAGTTTCCTCCAAAAGGGGGATGTGGGGAAACGTTTCCCCAAGAGTTTCCCCGTCTCGGAAACGTGGGGGAGCGAGGGGGTGCGTTCCCCACCCTAGGGGACGTGTCCTCGTGGAACACTATTTTTATGTCTAGTTTCGAAACTCACAATGGAAAAGACAGGAGGTTTCATATCATGGATGGTTAACAATTTTTTTAGCTTCTACATATGAAAGCTGAGGCACAAGATTCGTAAACAACATTGCATTCCCAAATCTTAACATTAGTTATTTGTTATACCGATTTGCTATTTTTGAAATTTGAATTTTAGATGAATTTATTAAGATTCCCATCATTATCACGCGCACATGAGTTGAAGGAGATCCACGGTCATCGTGTGATTTTATTAATGATGTTGATCACAAAGTTTGTGAAGCTTGTGAGAAATCTACACCTCTATGAGAATGCATAAAATGAAACAATTAGTAGTGGCCATTTGGTTATGTATCTATTTCTTAATCATTTTAGTTCTCGGATGGAAAAAGAAAAATGATTGTGAATCGAGGCAATTACTCAAAGAGCATTTCATTGGTAAAATAAGTTGTCTACTTTAAGATCTTGTATCTTTTTCCAGGAACTGGCTAGTGGATTTATCTGTTGTTCGTTGTGCTACAAATACTTTTTAAAGTTGACAACTTATACACATGTAATACATGTTTCTCAATATATAGATTTTTTTACACACTTAATTTATTAGTTGTGCAAAAAATAGACTTATCATTAGAGGAATTTTGAGGTTTATAATAAGCCTCCTAAAATATATGATAAAAGTTTATGAGTCAATCATTTTGCGGGGAAGGTATGTTTACAACTCACCTTTTACATTACAATTGATGTAATTGGGTCGAAAGGTGCTCTACATCCTAGTATGGGGAAGATCTTGTAACATTATGTAACGTTCCTCATGTAACATTCCTCTTGTAAATGTTGGCCATAAAAAATAATTTTTATTTATTCTTGGCCACAAAAACAACCTAATATGGTGGGGATGTAATGTTCCTACCTAACAAAACAATAAAAAATAAAAATTTAATTATCGGCCATAAAAAATGTCCGTCATAAAAACAACACAATATGGGGGAGATGTTGTAATGTTCCTCCTTAACAAAAAAAATTGAATTATCGCAAAAAAAAAATGTTGGTCGTGCACAATGGTTTTAAAACCATGTGTAAGGCCTCCTAAACAACCCATGGTTTTATTGTACATGGTTTAGGAGGGCATTGCAAATGGTTTTAAAACCATGTGCAGGCCTCCTAAACAACCCATGGTTTTATTGTACATGGTTTATGAGGTCGTTGCAAATGGTTTTAAGACCATGTGCAAGGCCTCCTAAACAACCCATGGTTTTAGGAGGGCCTTGCACATGGTTTTAAAACCATGTATGCGGGAGATGTTGTAATGTTCTTTCCAAACAAAATAAAAAATAATAAAAAATATTGTATATCCACCATAAATAGTATTAAATATTAATAATAAAAATATTATATGTCGACCTTAAATAAAAAGATGTGTCTTTTGGTTTGAATCACACCAAAGCTGATAGTTGAGTGCAATACTTAAGAAGAGGTTTGCACCTCCAAAGATTTGATCTCTCTCGACGCTTGATAGAGCCTAGGATTTGGATCTATGCTGGTTATAGTTAAATTGAAAAAATATCTAGAAATACAATCAATTAATATTCCAAATTTGATGAGTAGAAAAAATACACCTTTAATAACCAATGTACTACTTATAAAATAATATTCATATTGTACTCATTAAATATCGATGTACACTTTTTTTATATAGCTCTTTTTATGTTGTGGTTCACAAACCCCTCAGCGAGGTTACTACGTCCACAAGAAGAAATGACATGGGCCCACTCGAAGGGGCTGCACCTCGTTTGCTTTGATTACAGAGCTACCTTGATGGAGATATCAAGTGAGGCCTTTATATAGCAATGTATAACCACTCGGGGATTTGAGCTCGAGACTTCCTGCGTACAACTTACAACACTAGCACTACACTAGCACTTGAGCTAGCCTATCGAGTTTTTTTTTATATAACTCGTCTACACACTATTTATTTTCAAGAATGCAAATTTAAAGTGGAAAATGGGCTATATTCCCAAAGTCAAACTAATTTGAATACGTATTCAATATAAGTTTGACATTGTAATTATAACACCGGTCTAAACCCATATTATGAACATGTATTGGCTTTTTTCTTTTGAAATATTAAGTGTATATGATATTTGAGAAGCAACATATTTTTCTTCGGAATTTTGAATTAGTATTTTAAATGACTATTATACTTTATATGTTTAAAAGTATTTTATTGTAAGAGTATGTTAATTTAAGTAAGTTTACATTATATTTTAATGTAATTTGTGAGCACTTTTTTCATTATGAGTATTTTACTTCCAATACTACTGTGGTTGATTATGGGTTGTTATCCACCATTTAGAATGCGCTAAATAAACATTTTTAATTCAAATAATGTCAATTTAACCATTATGGATGACGTCATTCTCTAAAATGTGTTTGGTTCTATAGTTGATTATGATAATTTTTTTGTTTTTGTTTTTGTTTTGGGCCTTTGGTTCTATAGTTGATTATGATAATTTATTTGTTTATGTTTTTGTGCCCATTTTTGACCTCAAAATTTATATAAGGTCAACAAGATAAAACATTTAGTATTAAAGGGAAAGAAGATCTATAGTTCAAAATGGAATTAGAATTAATTATAGTACCCTTTCGACCAACAATCTTCATACTGTGAATTTGTACAATAAAGTATGCACCATTGACAAACAATTGTTTGATATTAGTAATGGAGTCATTTTACCAAGGAATGCTAAACTATGAACTATATAGGCATAGGGGGGACAACCTTGTTTCCTCAATCAAGTAACCCTTATATAGCCTCTAAAGTTGTTTGCTCAATTGTAACTCCTAGTTAAGGTAACCCCTCAAACACCCTTACAAATGTTAGCATATTAGTGCTTATGCTTGGCTTATACCATGTTGCCATGCGCATAATGGAAAAACATCTATGTAATGTGAGTTGCATCTCTTAGAGCTAAGTTAGTACTATAGTAATACATATGTTAGACTTAGGTTTACATAATACAACCACTAATTCAATGACACTAACGACATTGCTTGTGTCTTCTATGGATTCGGTGATCATGTTATTACCACATGCATTATGAAGTCAATGGGTAACATTAACTAAACATTAGGTCATTATACTTGATGATGCACACACTTGTAACAAAGGTGTATACATGAAAGGATTTTTTTACAACAAAATGTTAATGCTCACATCAATGCATAGATCAAGGTAAGTGAGCTTAACTTGTGTCCACCTACATAAATGGTCGATATCATAACATATTTGAGAGTTCTAGAAATTGCACAGTGACAATTTTGCATCTTTGAATAGTTCAAAGATTCAACAAAGTTTTTAGAATGTAGCATCAACCACATATAGCCAATCAAGTGAAATGATTAATTGAAGGGAAATTGAACCTAAGAGTTGATTGTGGGATGAGCTTAATGTAGCAAGAAAATGGAGGCATGAGGCCCTCCATAAAAAAGATTTAACTAGCTACAATGAAGGCATAAGAATCCTACACAAACTATGTAGCCTATTGAACATTAAGTACATGCATTGTTGATCATTAAGAACGCTCAAGCCACAATGTCAAAGAGAAACCATATTCGAAGATCCCTTTACGAATTAGACATGGATTCGATGTAGAGTGAGCCTACTTTAGTGGGACTTCGAGTTAGTATGAAGATGGCACAAAAGTCAGTTCTAGACAATAATGGATTTATATATCAATGCGTGTAGGTGATTGTCATTTCCACCTTGGTGAGTCTATCCATAACCACAATAGAAGTATTGTAATTTCTCTAGGATAATCGTTAGCAATTTTTTTTAGTTGAAAAGATGAAGGTCCCCAATCCAACACAATTTTTTTTATTTTAAACACATCCTTTTACAACTACATATTCTCCATTTTGCTAACATTTTACAATTGTTTTAGAAATTGTGTCAAATGATCACGCTTCTACTATGCTCACCATATAGTTCATGATTGGTGTAAGATTCCCACCACACAATGATAGTATATTTGTTTTTCAACATGCTTTTCTCTACATCATCATAATGAAGGTATATATAGTGCACACCTTATGGGGGACCAAGGTTACAACAACTTGTGTACCATTGGACTCAAATGATATCCTTGTGCTTCATATTTAGAATAGAATCATTGCCCAAAACCAAAGCCTATCCCTAGGAGTGTAAGATATGGGTACTTGTCATCCATGATCTTAATCACCTCCAAATATTCACCTCTATCATGATCCACTTCCATATCTTACAATATACCTATAGGATAAATACTTTATTGGTTTGCAAGTCTTTGTTGGATGGGGGAAATAAAGGCTTAGACTTCCCTACAGTTGTGTAATATTCACCTTTGAATCAAAGCCAAGCATCACACCCTTCAATCGTATCCTTATAATTTCATTAATTGTTCTATTTCTTTTTTTCATCATCTTTGACATTCCTCTTATGTAGAGGTGCATTGATCAATGGTACATTTCCCACAGTGGCATTCAAAGTCATAAAAAATCAATTCACTAACATCATCAACACAATTTTCACCATTATCTCTTTCTCATGTTGGGCTTTCAACTATAGGTTGCCCAAATATTGGTGTCTCATACATGGCTTCAATTGCTTGGCATATGAGTTGCTTGTGTCATACACCATCCAAATAAGGGACTCTTAAGTGTGCCTTCTTTATCTCATTTGCCAATAATGTCTCAACCTCATCTCATGTTCACACCACTTCTTGTAACACCATGCTCAACTCTCTTAGTTCAACTATTACCATATTCACTCATGCACTATGTCCTCCATATTTTAATAAATTGTGTAGTATTTAATGACATGATATAAAATATGACATTTGCCACACGACACCTTTGTCTTAGGGCAATTTCTTTTTTGTGTGGAATGAATTCATAATTATGGGTCTACTTCCTTTACAACTACATCTGTGTGAAAAAACATTTTTTTTAATTGAAAACTTAAAAAGAACTTGTGATAAATGTCACTTAATTGGCATTTGAACATCATAATTTTAGTGATGAATATAACACAAATTTGGCACATAATGTTTTGGGTGGTGTTTTTACGATGACAAAACATTGCTTTAGTGAAATTTTTGTCAAGATAGACCTCTATGTAAAAAAAGTCAACATGCTTTGTTGACAATTTGCATTTATAGGTTGAAACATGACTAAACAATTATTTTATACATATTTAAATGAGACTTTGAACATCGCCTTAAATTTGTTTTGTTCATACTTTTTTGAAAGACAAGATGGCCTTATAAGTAATGTTTAGGAGTAATTTAAGAAAAATAAAGATTCATATTGGAGGCAAAAAGACATGGTTACTTGATGTGTAATGTTGGAACTCTTTGTATTTGCTTCATGTCCTGAACATTCAAGTTCATGCAATTAATTTTGTCGTCAGTCATCCACCCATGTGACAACCATTCAACCAATCGGTACACACCTTTTAATCAACTAGTTAATACTTATGACAATTTTTTGGTTTCAGTGTTGTACTTTTGATTATGGTGTGCTCATGGTCTCATCCTTTGCTTTGCTCCCTAGTCATATCTCATTTATTTCTATGTGACAATATCAACTCCTATGAATTCATGCACTACCACTAATTATAAAGTAGGATAGTCATTAGTGTGAGTGAGTAGGATACACATTAGTGACCAAGGTGAAATGCATGAATTCAATTAAGACTTGACATATTTAACTGTGTGCTTCCATTAGTTGGATAAATCTCATTCTCAATAAGAAGGAAACTTCACATAGGTTTGATATGTGAGAATTATGTTATTGGACTTTATCATCAAAAAGAATAATTGTTCTATACCTTGGTATCAACCCAAGAAACTATGACTTAGAATAGAAGAGTAAATAGCCCAATATGCACCATCACAACAACACAAATATTATAGTGAAAAACGCTAAATGGAAACACCACTCTCTAATACAAAGCTCAATTCACAAGTGCATCATTCGATGCTTGTTATAAAAATCAGACTAAGGCATAGAGTATTTACGGCTTTAGGGTGTTTAGTTAGCTACACAAAATCCCTTAATCTTGAGACCACAAGCCCACCCAAATAACCACGATTGTGTTCCAAAATATTGATAAGTTAAGTTTACATAATTCAAAGTCGCCCCTTTAACACATCTTTGAGGGACCAAGTGAAAATAATGTCTCAACATCCCCCCTTAAACATGACTTCAAGGGATTGAATAAATTACGCCTCAACATGAATCAGGATTAAGAACCATAAGTTGCAACCACAACACAAGGAAAATACAATTGCATTTAATAGGAAACTATCTCTCTTCATAGACAGGCATGCTAGACTCTAAACCATACAATGTAGAACATTAACTTCAATTATCAATCTAACATTCTAACATTTGAAAAATTGTCAAGGCTTGATACTCCAAGAGAAGCATTCTTGGAGTTTGGAAAATCCTAAACCATACAATGTAGAACATGAACTTCAACCATTCTAACATTTGGAAAATTGCCAAGGCTTGATACCCCAAGAGAAGCATTCTTGGAGTTTGGAAAAGAAATAATTTCAGTTCCTTGCGTAGGGATGCAATACCATTGAAGCACTCACACATACTTCTAAGATGATGAAAGAGGAGAATGGAGATGTCACAAGATGGTGAAAGAGGAGAATGGAGATGTCACTTAGTTTTAAGGATAAATAAAGAAACACTAGGGGGAGAAAAGAGAGAATAAAAAGAGAGAGGGAAAGCCAATAAATTAATTAATATCTTAGGATCTTATTAATGTTAAACTAGGGTTGTAGGTGATTAGAGTACTCAAATTTTATATAATGTTTTACCAACAAATTAAAATGAGGAAAGAGAGCCATATAACTAGGGTTAATTACTCGACAATTTTTTTAATGAGATAGAGCCCTAATGCAATAAATGCAAAGTGAAGAGTGTAAAGAACTAACCTAGAATACATTGCTATAGGTGGAAGATCGTTGGGTTGAAGAGGATAATTGTGACATATTTCAAGAGTTATCCACACAATTCAAGATCCTATACACAACTCTAAAGTTTGGCAAGAGAAGACTTGATGGGACCTACAATACAAAGATAATGGGGATGATGCCTCCCTTGTCTCCATGATGGAAGCTCCCTTGAGGTTGTAGGGTTGAGATGTACAAGGTATGAGTGGAAGTAAGTTAATGAAGACTCCTTAGGATGAATTAATAAAACCTAAAAGGTTGAATCTTATCTTACCGCATCAGATTCCTATAGAGGTGTTGGAGAAGATAAGTGTAAACAACCTAAGGTCTTGAGAGAGGTGGAATACGATTTATCACTAATTCGAGTGTGTACCGAAAAATTACGGTTTCTAATGATAAGAGAATTGAAGAGACTTTACAAAGAGGAATTAAATGGTATAGATATGTTGCAAATACTATTGTCATTGATGTCAAAGACGATGGGAGACTGGTGATGTCCAAGATGAAGATTGAAAGATGAAGATTGCAAAATGAATATTGTGTCCTTATTGCCCATTTTGGATACCCTATCTTTGAAGGTATTTTTCTACGAAGAGCTAGCTCATATGGGAGCATATGATATATGGTTGAAAAGATGATTCCAATATCTATCCAACGATGTATGACACTCCCTCTAACTCCATAGGAATGTGGAGATATGAAGTGTTAAAATAGCCTTGCCAGAGTGTTAGGAAAGCCCTGCTAGGATATTGAACAATGTTAGGTTAGCCCATAAAGGTGACTTAAGAATACCATAAATAAGAGGGGGCTCACCCTCGTTTGTTCATTCATTCATCACTTGAGTTTCATTCATCACTTGAGTTCTTCTCTTAGGAGGTGCATACTTTTGGAGGAGGATTTCCTTGAAGATGACATCTATTTTCGATGTTTCTAAGGAGCATATCTTGATGAGGATGTCATCTATTTTGAAGGTTTCTAAGGAGCGACACATCTTGATGAGTATCTTTTTTAGGATGTTATCTATTGTGAAGGTTTCGAAGGAGAACATCTTGACGAGGACAAGGTTGAAACAGATCATGACAAATTATGGAGCAATTTTCAAGACAATTTAATGGATGATTCTAGATAAGGTTTCTCATTGATCTCATGATAGTTCGAGGGAATATTATGGATTGGATTTTAAGCAGATTATGGAGTGGATTTAAAGCAGATTATGGAGCAGAATTGAAGCCAGTTATTAAGCAGATTTGAAGAAATTGTGAAGCTGATCATCTGAGGCAGATTTACAACAGATTATGAGGCAGGTGAAGAAGCAAATTTGAAGATAATTATGGGGTAATATTTGGGGTGATTATGTTAACATTCTTGTACTTGATTTTTTTGTAGGTTGGTGTCTACATATTGCTTAGTTGGTGCTCAGTTGAGGAGATTGGTGTCTCCAGTAGGCTGGTGTCTACATATTACTAAGTTGGTGTTCAATTGAAGAGTTTGGTGCCTACATATTGTTGAGTTGGTACTCATTTGAAGGGATTGGTGTCTCTAGTAGGTTGGTGCCTATAATAAGCCTTGTAATAATAAGTTGGTGTCTCCAGTAGGCTCGTGTCTACATATTACTAAGTTGGTGTTCAATTGAAGAGTTTGGTGCCTACATATTGTTAAGTTGGTACTCATTTGAAGGGATTGGTGTCTCTAGTAGGTTGGTGCCTATAATAAGCCTTGTAATAATAAGCTGGTGCCTACATATTGTTGAGTTGGTTCTCATTTGAAGGGATTGGTATCTCTAGTAGGTTGGTGGCTACAAACATTGGTGCCTACCTGAATTTATGAATATAAACTTTTTAGTTCTCTCCCAAAAGGGTTTCCATGTTAAATTCCGTGTATTGTTATTTGAATTTATGTGTATTTACTCTTTTGAAGTTAACGAATAACTGATGAATGTTTAAAGTGAGTAAAAATATCTTATACTAATTCACCCCATCTTTTAGCATAAGCATAACTTCGAAAATCGGTATTAGAGCAAGTTTCTTCATAGATAGTTTAACCACTAGAAGGGAGATCTCAGGAGCACACATGGAAATCAAAACCAAGATTTATGAAGACAGAGAAAAAGAAAGGGGATCAGGCAAATTCAAAGGAAAAATACCTTTTTGTCTTAGTTGTGGTAAAATATGACATTTTGTTGGCAAGTGTTTATATACAGGAAAGGAAGATAGTGATGATGATGAATACGATAACAATGAGAAAGGTCTCTTCTCATATTAAGCTTCGTTGTTTGATGGATTAAACTATGGAGTTTGGAGCATACAAATTAAGACATTTAAAAACCCTTGGATCATATATCTGGGGTTTAGTCATGACAATTTATACAACCTCAACACCACTAGCAACATATGCGGTCGAGCAGAAGCTAAGTGAAAGTAATGCAAAAGCTATGAATGCCATTTTATGCAGTCTATTAGACTCTGAATTTGGCAAGGTAATGGAGTGTACGCCAGTTAAAGAGATTTGGGACAAGATCTAGAATATTTATGGAGAAATGGATACAAAGTTTGGTAAAGAAGAAAATGAATATAATTAGAAAGAAAAGTAATATTAAGAAGAAGAAGAAGAAGATATTGATGAAGAAAATTAAGAAACTTAGAAAAAGAAAAATTTGATTTAGAAGAAGAAATTGATGGAGAAGTGAATCTTGAAGCTGAACTCACTTGTGCCTTAGAAGAAATAAAAAAACCGAGGAAAACAAATATAAAGGAGAATGGAAAGAAGGTTCATGATCTTGATGAAACATACACGATAATTGTTAATCTGAAGACTTAGTTAGAAGAGGCGAAAAGTATATAAGAGTTAGTGAGGAGTCAACTGAAGGAAAAATAAGAAATCTATGAAAATCTAGAATATGAAGTTGTTTCATTAAAAAAGTAAAACACACAATTACACTGAAGTTTGAAGAGAACTGAAACTTTGAATGTATTCAGTCACTAAAGGTCACTATTCATGAAAATTAGAAGACCCTTGAAGATACAAGAAAGGAAGATGAAAAAAGCCTAAAAACTATGCCAATGTTCTCAAAGGCTCCATCAACAATGAAAGCAACAACATGGAAGGAGATTATGACCAACAACAACCTGATTCTTCTCTCAAGAGCAACAAGAATGAGTTCATGAGGGTTGTTCCACCAAGAAGGACTTTCTCAAATCGATACCAAAATATATTCTTTGGCTATTGTTTTTATTGCAATAGTTTTGGTTATAAAGCAATAGATTGTAGAGGTTATACAATTAGTGATCATGTGGGAAACAAAAATAGAGTTCCTTCTAAAACCTCAAAGGATGATTATGTGCACAACAAAACTTGAAGTGCTCATGGGTTTGCTAACAGAAACTACAATTCTTTTGCTCCACTACTTGCTATTGAATGTTATAAGTGCAATAACTATGGACACAACTCGTTATTGTAGAAGCAACATAGTGGGATCTTCTAAATAAAACAGAGAAGATGTTCTTTCCAAACGTAAAAAAGAATACTCCCAGGATTTGAGGCAAAAGGAATAGAAGAAGGAAGTATATGGACTTGCACTTTATGCTCAAGGAGAATAGAACCATTAGTACATTAACAGTGGATGTTCAAAACACATGACGAGGGGTCATACCATTTTTCTCGCCTTAAAAGAAGAAAAATGAGGGAGTGTACTTTTGGAGGTAATGCTTCTGAAATGATAGCTAGAAAAGGTAATGTTAGTATTGATAATAGAAAGACTATAACATCAGATATCTTGCTTATTGAAGGGTTAAAACATAATCTTATAAGTGTTAGTAAATGTGTGATCAAGGTTATAGTCTCACCTTTCATTCTAAAGGGTGTGAGATAAGGAAATAAGTTTCTGGAAGATTAGTGGCAAATGCATACATAACCTCAAACAATATATACATACTCGATGAAGTTAAAGGAGAAAAAATAGTTGAAGGTAGGAGTTATATCCTTCTCCTCTCACCACTAGGTGTTTGAGGAGAAGCACAAGCTTGTGGGGAGAAGCCCTTTCCCATTGATGTCAAAGGGGGAGAATTGTAGACATGGAAATAATTATAGACAAAAGGAGAGTTGTAGAGAGGGATAGTTACTATAGGTTTGTTGCAGATTTGATTAAGGGTTGCCATCAATGAAAAAGGGGAGAATGTTGAAAATATTGTTGTCATTTATGTCAAAGATGAGGGGAGACTGAGGATGTCTAAGATGAAGATTGCAAAGTAAATATTGTGTCATTGATGCCCACTTTGGATACACTATCTTTGAACGTATTTTTTTTATGAAGAAACAACTCAAATGGGAGCATACGATATATGGTTGAAAAACTTAGTCCAATACCTTTCCAACGGTGTATGAAACTCCGTCTAACTCCATAGGAATGTGGAGATATGAAGTGTTAAAATAGCCATGCGAGAGTGTTAGGTCAGCCTTGCCAAGATATTGAACAATGCTAGGTAGGCCTAGAAAGGTGACTTAAAAACACCTTAGATAAGAGGGTTCTCACTCTCATTTATTTATTCATTCATCACTTGAGTTCTCTTAGGAGGTTTTCACTTTTGGAGAAGGAGGCTTTTCTTGAAGATGGAATATATCTTGGAGGTTTCCAAGGAGTGTAGCTTGATGATGATGTGATATATTTTAGAGGTTTCTCAAGAGTGGCACATCTTGATTTTTTTTTTGAGGATGTGATTTATTGGGAAGGTTTCTAAGGAGTGTATGTTGACGAGGGCACTCATTTGGGGCATGATGAGTGTATCTCTCCGCGACCACGCCACTCTGCTCCGCTGTCGATCCACCATTCCGCATCGCCACTTCCACTCCTTTTGCATCTCCCTCTTCCTCTCTTGCAGAGCCATTCCCTACTTGCGCAGCTCCCATCTGATCTCCCGCTCTGCCTCGCTGTCGTCGCTTGCCTTCTGTAGTCATCTTACTCCATGGTAGCCACTACCCGCCAACCTGCAGTTAGGTTAAATTTTTTAATAATTATATATATATTTTTACCTGAGAAAAAAAACCAATTTTATTCATTGAATAAAACCATGAACTGCTTTTGCAAGCTTACATTATAACGAACATTTAGTTCGGGCTGTCTCAAAATCACAATCCTTATTAGGATTGTTCAAAATTCGTTATCATCCTTTTTGTTTGCCATTTAGTCCTTAAAGATTTATGCCTGATACTGCATAAACCTTCTGCCCTCTTTATAATGTTTCATAGTGAAATGCTGAAATGCCATCTGACACTTTCTCTATCTCCATTAGACCAGGTTGACAGGCTAGTGCCTATTTTGAAAGATTGTCCGCTTCCATATTCAATTCTCGATAGACATGGTCAAAAGAAATCCATCTAAATTTGAGTTTTAATGTCTGAATTTTTGCTAACAAATGCTGTAAATGCGGGGCTCTTATAGTGCTCTTTTCATTTGCCCAGTCAATCACTACTTTAGAATCTCCATAGATTTGAATTTCCTGTATATGAGAGCTTTTTTCCACCTTTAATGTTGACCATAGAGCTGATAACTCAGCCTTGTTATTTGAGGCTTGCCCTGTTGCAAATTTTATCTTCATCTTTTTGGTTGAAGGGAAAAAAATTATTGCTCCAGCTCCTCCTAATGGAGGTCCCCCCTAACTAGCTCCATCGAAGAAGGCCCACGACATCTCTTTGTTTATTTTTGGCATTCTGATTATTCTGATTTTGGTCTTAGCTATGTCCTTCTTGTGTTCCTATAATTTGCTCATTAACAAGGAAATGCCAATGTTAGGAGGAATCCATGTATTGTTGAAAATGGTTTTATTCCTGGCTTCCCATATACTGTAGACAAACATAATTGGGAAAGCTTCGAAAGGTCCTACCCTTTTATCATTCCACCAGGCTTTTCGTTTTTTCTTCCAAGGGTACCATTTCTTCATGAGATTTGTATGCTTCTAGTTTGCTTATCATCCCATTCCAAATGTTGCCTGCATAAGAACAGAAAGCGAAAAGATGAGCATTTGTTTCATCACTGGATTTGCATAATGGACAAATTCATGGTCCTTCAAAGCCCCGCTTTTGGAGCATTTCCCATGTTAAAAGTTTGTTGGACAGAGCTAGCCACTTCGTGATTATGGTTTTTAATGGGCATTGAATCTTCCACATCGTTTTCCACCACCACTGTTTGTCCCTTGCTGCTGCTTGTTCTTCAGAGGCTGCTGCCTGATATCCTAACTTCATTGTGTAGTGACCCGTGTTAGGATTTTTTGTCCACATCAGTTTATCCTGATCACTTCTCAGGTGAAATATGGTTTGATACTAACAGATTTAGGTATTTGTTCCATTCCTTTGCGTTTTCTCTTGTCAGTCCCAAATCTTGTGCGTTTTTCCATTGGCCTCGACCTTTGCTGTGAGCATCTATAGGCATCGTCTAAGGTGTGTATTCTGTGCGTTTTTAGGGATTGGATTAGGTGTACTGGTAATTTGTATTCCCCCCCTGCTCGCATCCAAGGATCTTCCCCAATTCTGACCTTCTTCCCATCTCCGATCTTCCATCCTATCCATTGTCTGATTAATGGGAAAGTCGTTACCATTGCCTTCCGCCCTATGGAACCGTTCTTAAAGGTTTTGTCTGGAGTTCGAATCCATTCCAATATGTTATTGTCAGGACAATATTTAGCCACAATGACCTTGCTCCATAGCTTTTCGGGGTTTTGAATTAGTCTCCATAATGTTTTTGCAGGTAAGGCTTTTGAGAATCATTCTAAGTTTTTTATGCCCCTGCCCCCTAGGTTTTTAGGATTTGATAAAGTCTTCCATTTTACCAGAGCTATTCCTTCAGTTTGCTTACTGGCTGTCCAAAGAAAAGAAGAACACAACTTTCTATTTTTTGTTAGAATTCCTTTAGGGATGTAAGCAATTGAGGTCCAATATACTGGGATACTCTGAAGTACTGATTTTAGCAATATTAGTCTTCCTCCTCTAGATAAGAACTGGTTTGCCCATATATTTATTCTTTTCTCTATTTTTTGATAAAGCCAACCCCAGTCCTGATAGCAATAACAGTTAGGCTTTAAAGTAAAACCTAAGTATTTGAAACCTTCTTCAACAGAGGAGGTTTTGTATTGGATTAATTCCTTTGATCTTTGTAAAAGTTCTTTTGGGAATTCATTATGAATGAGGTTAGACTTCTCCATATTAACCACCATCCTTGTTGCTCTGCTGTATTTGTTTATTATATCCACGAAAGCCTCAAGGTTCCTAGAAGAGCCTTCTCCAAACATTAACACATCATCTACATATAGAGTGTGTGTTACCTCCTCTGTTGGTGAGACTTTTATGCCTTTTATTACTCCCTCTGACTTGGTTTTTTGTATGATCCTACTTAGTGCCTCAGCCACCAATAGGAAGAGAAATGGCGATAGAGGGCATCCTTGTCTTATCCCTCTTGATGGCCTGAAGAATTTTGATGCAGACCCATTGATCATGACTGCAAAGGAAGTGGATTGCAAGCATCCCATCACCCATTCTACCACCTCCAGGGATAACCCAATTTTTATCATCATCAGTCTCACAAAAATCCAACTTACTCTGTCATAGGCCTTTGAGAGATCCAGTTTTAGTGCAAAGGCTTTTTGTTTATCTTTTTTAATAGTATGAATTGTCTCCTGAGCTAGAGACACAACATCATGTATTTGTCTATTGTTTAGGAACCCGAATCGCTCTTCTGAAATGATGTCACTTAGTACTGGTTTGAGTCTTAAGGCAAGAGTCTTTGCTATGATTTTATATATCATATTACAACACAAGATAGGTCTGAATTCATCAAAAGTTTGTGGTTTTTGTTTTTTAGGTATCAGGCTCAATAAGGTAGAATTTATGATTCCCAAAACTTTCCCTAATTCCTGGGATTTTTTGACCACCTCAAGGATGTCCTGTTTTATCAGAGGATAAAACCCTATGTAGAACTCTACTGTGAAACCATCCGGTCTTGAGCTTTTGCCTTTTTGGAAAGAGTGCAAAGTGTGTCTGATTTCCTCTTCGGTGATCTCCTTAGTTAACTCCTCATTCATCTCATTTGTTATCATTCTTGGAAACAACCCTAGGACTTCTAGGATTTCCTGTATAGGACATCCTTAAGGTTCTTTAAAGATTTTTTGAAAATAGGCCACTCTTGCATCTGCCTTTTCCTCATAAGCTTTGACAAGCCTGCCTTCATGGTTTTTTATTTCGCATATGGTATTTGTATTTCTTCTGTGTGTTGCATATTTGTGAAAGAATTTGGAGTTTTTATCTCCAGCTTCGCGCCATAATGCTCTGCTTTTCAACCTAAGCTCTTTTTCCTCAATGTCCAACAATTTTTCTTTATTTTTTTCCAAATCCTTCATTAAGTTGTTTTCTTCCTCATTGAAGACCCCTTCCCTAATTCCATGATATAGAGCTTCTATTTTCTCTTCAGTTTCCTTCAATTCTTTTTGCATTGTGGCATTTTGAAGTTTGTTCCAGGTTTTTGAAATTTGTTTTGCCATTGCTAAGTTGTCAGCAAATTGCTGCATTTTGTTGCTATTAGGTTTTATTTGTACAGGTTGCCAAGCATTTGCGATTTGCTCTTTGTACAACTCATCTTTTAAACACCGGGGGTTAAATTTGAATGGGGTTGGTAGCTTCTTCTCAGGAGCTGTAATTATTAAAGAGATTGGTCTATGATTAGAGCATCCTCCTATCTCCAGTGTTGATTTTATGATCAAGTTTTCATTTAGAAGACTGTCTTTTATTAGAAATCTATCCAATCTTTTGGAAATGGAAAATCTACCTCCCCTCTTATTTCTCCAAGTTGGTTCAAGTTTTATGGGTGCCACATCCACCATATGTTCTCTTAAAAAAAACACGAAAGTAGCCTGCCAAGGAGTCTTGTCTTGCGTTTTATCCCATATTTCTCCATTTGTTAATGTTAAATTTAGGTCACCTCCTATAATAACATTTTGCTGGTTTAGAACTCCTCTTGTCTTGATGTTTTCCCAAAAAACCTTTCTTTCATAAAAAGGGCCATAGATGTTTATTAGAGTGAAAGTCAACCCAGTCTCTTTGTTAATAAGTTTTGTTTCGAAAGCTGACACCAGCTTCTTAGATTCTATTTTGAGTAATGCTGGGCTCCAGGTTGTTAACAGGCCCCCCGAGAGACCTACTGCATCTAAAATTTCCACCTCCCAGTCTTTTAGGGTATCTTTGAGAGCAGATTCTGCTTTCGATCCTTCCAGCATAGTCTCTTGTATCATTATGACAGTGGGTTTTAGGTTGTTAACCAACAGTTTTAGGGAGTTTTTTTTTGAGACCCCCCCATACCTCTTGAATTGCAAGAGATAATTATCATCAGGAGCCCTCATTTGGGGCTAACACTCTAAGTGCCCTTTTGAGAGTAGCTTGTTTTCCTGATTTAACATCTAAAGTTGCTTGTTGTTGAGCTTTGGAAAGTAGTGTTTTCCTACCCAATTTAATTTTCTGAGGGGGATTTAAGGCTAGCCCACCAGTAGAGACTTCTTCAACTAGGGGTTCTGTGTGGGAGGAGCGTGAACGAAGCTCCTACGTTTTCTTAACCATTACTTTCTTTTGTTTTAAATTGTCAGAGAGATTGTCATCCAGACTATTTTTTAAAAATGGAGTCATCTCTGGATTAAAATGAGTACCTTTTTCTTGTCGTGTTGGGCCCGCTTCTAAGATTTTGGACAGGCTCGATTGACTTTTCTCCCTTTCTAGTTTCGCTGTTTCTTCCATCTTCTCCAGACTGCCACCCTGCATGTCCTTTGTTACATTTTCAACGTCCTCTGCGTAGTCCTTTTTTTCCGAAGAAGAGTGGACTGGGTTCTTTTCATGCTGAAATTGCATCTCTTGGTTCTTGAGGGGAGTTGTCTCCTTTTAATAATAATAATAATAATTTAAAAATATATATAATTACATAATAATAATTATAATTATTTAAAATTATATATAATTATATAATAATAATAATAATTATTTAAAAAAAAATCATGGCGAGCTGACTTCAAATAGCCAATAAAAATAAATCAAGGTTTACCGCAGAAAAATTCTAGTGGTCACTAGAATGGGAGATATCAATGCCAGATTGTACCAATTAGAGAAGAAGTATGCATAGCTAAAGGCAGACATCGACAAAAACAATAACGATCTAACAGGGCTGAAGGTAGGACTAGATCATTGCATCACTACATTGTATGCAGAACAAAAGAAGACGCAAGAAACTCTCCACATTTTCTTGGCCAGACTATTTTCACACACCTCAAATCCCCCACCTACCTATAACCTAGATGCCTTGAATAAACCTGATCCAACTCGCCTAAATTGCCAGGCCAATGCAACACGACGCCACCACACGATGTTCCCTTCCTTAACATCCCATCAATGACAATTCCCCAAGCACACAGATACTAGATAAGGGTAAGACTAGAGTTACCCAAATTTGATGGGGATGAGAAGCAATGCATCGTATGGATCAAATAGGCCGAGGAATACTTTGATATTCATAACATACCTTACGACAACGAGAAGATTAAGTACATCGCCATGTAGTTAGAGGGAAATGCGTACAATTGGTACATGTGGTGGAAGATGACAACTCGAGTCTGTTCCCTTAGTTGTGTTGATGTATTTGTAACTTCAAAATGTATTCATTTGTATATTTTATGTATTATAACCCGATGTTTATTTCGAGAAGTATTTGTAATGTAATTAAGTCATGTCATGCCTCGCTGTTCTTATCGAGAGATTCAATAATGTAAACAAGTCATGTAAATTCATAGAGGGTAACCCTCTTTATAGATCAAGGGTTAAAGTCCCCGCAGTTGTGGGGCCCTAGGGTTATTAGACTCTCCTAGAGAAGTCAGCCCTAGTGACTTATTGTCAAGTTGGGAATTAGTATAAATGGAGAGTGAGCCTCTCTATTTATCACACATTCACTCACACTCAGTTGTAGCACATAACTGAGAGAGAAAGAAGAAGTTGGGACAACAGAGAGAGATACTACTGCTGTCGGGAGATCATCTTACTGTTTTTGGGTTTTACTTTTGGCGTCGATTCTATCTCTGAGGAAGTTGTGGGGTTTTCTCCTTTATGGTTTCCTCGAGGAAAATCTGTGTCTATTGTCTCTTATGTTTGATTGTTGTGCTTGTTATTCTCTCAGTTAAAGATCTTAAGATAACACTGTTTGGATGATAAAAATCTAACATGGTATCATAGCTAACCTGAGAAGAAGACACTATGCAGCGATGGAAACTAGGGCTTCTTATTTTTTGGGTCTCTCTCCACAATCTATCAGTAAAAGGAGGCTAGGTTGAACCTCCATTGAAGGGCACATCTTTCTATCGAAGCAGAATCTGATTCTGAGCATTTTCAGTTTTTGACCTACCACTACATCGAGAAATTAGGGCTTTTCATTGAAGAAGAATTCTTGAGTGAGCCTAGGCTAGGATTGCTCTCCTCCTCAAAATCGAAGATTAGAGACAAGAATCAAAGTTTTTGGTTGGGTAGAACTTCAGGAAAGTCAAACCCTAATTTGCCCTAGAACTAGAGGACCGACACTGCAGAAGATTAGCTCCAGATCCAGTTTTCAGCTTCTCAAATTGGTAAGATCTAAATCTTTTGTATTTCCATTTGAGGTTCTCAGTTAAAATGTCTCATCATACCAAGCTTGATGAAAAGCTTGAGGGAGCTAATAACTTCCGAGCTTGGAAGTATAGGATCTCCCTGGTCCTGGAAGAAAATGAGTTGGACTCTTACATCAATGAAGAGGTTCCAGTTCCATAGGGAGATGAGGCTAAGACCTTACATAAAAAAGAAGTTGGTCATGGCTAAGAGGATTGTTGCTGATTCAATCAAGGATCACTTCATACCACGAGTGTCCTCCCTAAAGACACCTAAAGCTATGTTTGATGCCCTGACCAAACTGTTTGAAGGAAAGACCATAAATCAGAAGATGACTTTGAGGAACCAGTTGAAGAATGTGAAGATCCAGAATGCGGAGACCATACAATCATACTTCACAAGGGTCTCCCAGATCAAAGAACAACATGAAGCAGTGGATGAAGAAGTGGAGAATGCATAAATTGTGATGACCACCTTGAATGGTCTACCTAGATCATGCGACTCCTTCATTCAAGGGATTTGTGCAAGATAGAAGCTTGTCAAGTTTAGTAGGTTGTGGGAAGAATGCTCATAAGAAGAAGCTCGAATAATACCCCAAGAAGAAAAGATGGGAAGTGAGATCAAGCTCTCACAGTACACTCCAAGAAAAGCAGAAGAGACTTTCATCACCCCAAAGGTAAGCACTTCGACCAGAAAGATAACCCCAGAAGATCTAACAGATATTTATCTAAATTCAGATGCTATACATGTGATGAAAGAGGACACTTTGCCAGAGATTGTTCTAGAAACAAAAATGGCTCTCACAAGAAGAAGGGAAACAAGAGAAGACATCATGCTCGTACTGTAGAGGATGATGATCCTTCCACAAAGGAAATCAAACAAGAAAGTGATGATTCTTCTAGTGAAGAAGAATATGTTTTGATTTCCGCTCTCATGGGAACTATTACACATGGAAGCAATGATTGGCTAATAGACAGTGGGGCTTCCAAACATATGATGGGATTCAAAGAATCCTTTGTGAAACTATCTGAACATGAGTCACATCACAAGTTGAAACTTGGGGATGACTACAAGTATCCAATAAAAGGTAGTGGTGAATCTTCCTATAAGCTAAACTCTGGAAAAGTATATGAAGATGAAGAATGTCTTGTTTGTACCAGGACTAAAGAAGAACCTCCTCTCCATATCTGCATTGGATGCAAAAGGCATGCGGGTTGCATTTGTAGATGGCCAAGTTCTTTTGTGGCCTAAGGGAAAGACTATTGATGATGCAGTAGTGATTGGGGAACAAGAAGGAGGTCTATACAAATTGAAGGGCCAACCAGAACAAGCTTTGGTTCATAACTCAGCAGAGCCAAAAGAACTTTGGCATAGAAGGCTTGCACACGTGCATTATAGAGCACTACCACTTGCAAGCAAAGCTGTTGAAGGTCTTCCAAAAATACAGACAAAAGATGATCGTGTCTGCAAAGGATGTGCGAAAGGAAAGAACACAAAGAAGACATTTCCAAGTAGCGAGAGCAAGGCAAAAAGAACCTTGGAAATCATTCAGTCTGATGTATGCAATCCGATGTCATCCAGTTCATTAAGCGGGTATGTATACTATGTTTCTTTCATTGATGATTTTTATAGGAAGACATGAATATACTTCTTAAAGAACAAAGATGAAGTATTCAACAAGTTCAAGGAATTCAAAGCCTTGATCGAGAACCACACAGAAAAGAATATCAAGACCTTTCGATCAGATAATGACGGAGAATTCACATCAAATGAATTCAAAGAGTTATGCAAAGATTCAAGGATTAAGAGGGTGTTAACCACTCGATATAATCCACAACAGAATGGGGTTGCAGAAAGGAAGAATAGAACGATCATGGAAGTTGCAAGGGCCATGCTTCATGATCAAGATCTTCCCATGGATCTATGGGTAGAAGCTGACAAAACAACGGTGTATGTACAGAACCGTACACCACACAGTGTACTCGAGAACAAGACACCTGAAGAAGTCGTTTCCGACAAGAAACCAGAAGTCAACGATCTCATAATATTTGACTGTCTTGTATACATACACATTCCAAAAGAAAAGAGGACAAAGTTAGTTTCTGGAAAGAAGGGTATATTAGTGGGATACAATGAAAGCTCGAAAGCTTATTAAATATACTTCGCAAGATTCAAGAAGATCGACATAAGCATAGATGTAACATTCGACGAAGATTCAACTTACAACAAATCCAGAAAGAGACCAGTTGAAGACTCTGAAGAAACAAAAGTACCCAGAATTCAAGATACAACTATGAATGATGCAAATCAAGATGAAGATCGAGAAATAGAAGAACCCCAGGAACCTGTAGGTCCACCCCAAGAGAAGTATCCTTACAAGAGGAAACTTGCATGGGTACGAGAGGCTATCCAAGGTGAAGAAAGATATGGGGCTCTAGAAGAAATACACAGAGAGAGGAAAAGAACTAGGTCTTGCTTTGGTTATGTGGCCCTCCTATGTGACATTATTGATAAATAACCTTCCAACAATGAAGAAGCGACAGAGAAGAAAGAATGGAAGGATGCTATGATCGAGGAGTACAAGCCGATTGTGAAGAATGATGTCTGGGATGTTGTCCCTAGACCAAAGGGGAAGTCTATCGTAACTTCCAAGTGGATCTACAAGATCAAGCATGTTGCAGATGGCAGCATAGAGAAATATAAAGCAAGATTTGTGGCTCGTGGCTCCTCCCAGAAAGAAGGAATAGATTATGAAGAAACTTTTGCACCTGTAGCCAGATACACTTCCATCAGATCAATACTTGCTTTGGCTGCAGTGATGAAATGGAAGATGCGCCAGATGGATGTTAAGACCGCTTTCTTAAATGGTGTAGTGGAAGAGGAAGTGTATGTGGAACAACCACTCAGTGTTGAGACACATGACAGGGAGACTCATGTGTGTAAATTAAAGAAAGCCCTGTACGGTTTGAAACAGGCACCCACGACATGGTACGACATAATTGACAGCTTCCTATCTAGTTTGGGCTGTACCAAGAGTGAAGCAGATTCAAACCTTTACTACAAGGTTGAAGAAGGGAACTTAGTGATGCTCCTACTGTATGTAGATGATCTGTTTGTAACAGGTGTGGATGGGTTGATTGCTGATATAAAGAGGAAGCTTGTTGCTGAGTTCGAGATGAAGGACTTGGGCATGATGCACTACTTTCTAGGCATGGAGGTGTGGCAGAATGCAGATGGAATCTCCCTAGGACAAGGGAAGTATGCGGTAGAGATCCTGAAGAGGTTTGGGATGATGGACTGCAAGGCCATGACCACACCTATGGCATCGAACCTGAAGCTTTTAAGTGATGCTTCATCATAGTTGATTGATGCTACGATGTATCGTCAAATGATTGGGTCCTTGATGTACCTGATGAATACGAGACCATACATTTGCTTTGCTGTGAACACTTTGAGCCAGTTCCTGACAGATCCTAGACATGTTCACCTGATTGCTGCAAAGCATATTCTGAGGTAGCTGAAGGGTACAGTTGATTATGGGATTAAGTATAAGGCTGATCAGAAGATTAACCTGGAAGGTTATGTTGATTCATATTGGGCAGGCAGTGCCATCGATAGAAAGAGCACTTCAGGGTGCTGCTTCAGTATGGGATCAGGTGTGATCTCTTGGTTTAGGAGGAAACTGTCTTGCGTGGCATTGAGTACATTTGAAGCAGAGTATGTCACATCTTGTTTAGCTAGCTGTGAGGCAGTGTGGCTAAGAAAGCTACTATATGATTTATTTGATCTCCAGTTGGATGCTACTTGTATATATTGCGACAACCAGAGTGGTGTGAAGTTGTCTGAGAACTCGGTGTTCCATGACAAGTCGAAGCATATCGAGATCAAATATCAATATATCAGGGATATGGTGCAGAGAGGAGCAGTGAAGCTCCAACATGTTGCTACGGACGAACAAATAGTTGATGTGTTGACCAAGCCATTGGCCAGAGTGAAGTTTGAGTACTTCAGAGAGAAGCTTGGTGTTCTCCAGAACGAGGTTCCTTGCAAGGGGAGGTGATGAGTCCGAGAGCCATTCTGATGTGACTGTGGGATGTGTTCCCACATGATCAGATGTAAGTGCGGAGCCATTTTGATGTGACTGTGGGATGTGTTCTCACATGATCAGATGTAAGTGCGGAGCCATTCTGATGTGACTTTGCGATGTGGTCCCACATGATCAGATGTAAGTGCAGAGCCCTTCTAGCATGGATGCAGGATGTGTTCCCCACATGGCTAGATATAAGTGCTGAGCCTTTTCGACATGGTTCTTGGATGTGTTCCTCCCATGGTCGGATGTGAGTGCTGGGCCATGCTGACATGGTGGCAGGCTAGGCCTCCCATGGTTTGATGTGAGTGCTGGGCCTTTCTGACATGGTTGTTGGATGTGTTCCTCCCATGGTCATATGTGAGTGCTGGGTGTGCCTTTCTGACATGGTTGTTGGATGTGTTCCTCCCATGGTCAGATGTAAGTGCTGGGCGGGCTGTTCTGACTAAGGGTCAGATATAAGCGCTTAAGAAGACCTACATGGAGGCTAGGCCTACAACCAACATGAAAAAGGGCTGGCTCTGTAGAACTTCCTATGACGAGAAGAATCGAGAGATAGATCCAATGATGATCCAACAGTGATGATCCAGATCTAGTAATGATCGAGACTTGAAGATGAAGATGACTTGAAGATGAAGATAACTTGATGATGATCCAGATGATACAGAGAAGAAGACTTGTTCTGATAATTGTGTCGAGATAATACCTTCCTAGTTAAGAGGGAGTGTTGATGTATTTGTAACTTCAGAATGTATTCACTTGTATATTTTATGTATTATACCCCAATGTTTATTTCAGGAAGTATCTGTAATGTAATTGAGTCATGTCATGCCCCAATTTTCCTATCGGGAGATTCAATAATGTAAACAAGTCATGTACACTAGTCATAGAGGGTAACTCTCCTTATTGATCAATGGTTAAAGTCCCCGCAGTTGTGGGTCCCTAGGGTTATTAGACTCTCCTAGAGAAGTCAGTCCTAGTGACTTATTGTCAAGTTGGGAATTAGTATAAATGGAGAGTGAGCCTCTCTATTTATCACACATTCACTCACACTCAGTTGTAGCGCATAACTAAGAGAGAAAGAAGAAGTTGGGACAACAAAGAGAGAGACTACTGCTGTGGGGAGATCATCTTACTGTTTTTGGGTTTTACTTTTGGTGCCGATTCTATCTCTGAGGAAGTTGCGGGGTTTTCTCCTTTATGGTTTCCCCGAGGAAAATCTGTGTCTATTGTCTCTTATGTTTGATTGTTGTGCTTGTTATTCTCTTAGTTAAAGATCTTAACATAATACTGTCTGGATGATAAAAATCTAACATGGTATCGTAGCTGACCTGAGAAGAAGACACTATGCAGCGACGGAAACTAGGGCTTCTTATTTTTTGGGTCTCTCTCCACAATCTATCAGCAAAAGGAGGCTAGGTTGAACCTCCATTGAAGGGCGCATCTTTCTGTCGAAGCAGAATCTGATTCTGAGCATTTTCAGTTTTTGACCTACCACTACATCGGGAAATTAGGGCTTTTCATTGAAGAAGAATTCTTGAGTGAGCCCAGGCTAGGATTGCTCTCCTCAAAATCGAAGTTTAGAGACAAGAATCAAAGTTTTTGGTTGGGTAGAACTTCAGGAAAGTCAAACCCTAATTTGCCCTAGAACTAGAGGACCGACACTGCAGAAGATTAGCTCCAGATCCAGTTTTCAGCTTCTCAAATTGGTAAGATCTAAATCTTTTGTATTTCCATTTGAGGTTCTCAGTTAAAATGTCTCATCATACCAAGCTTGATGAAAAGCTTGAGGGAGCTAATAACTTCCGAGCTTGGAAGTATAGGATCTCCTTGGTCCTGGAAGTAAATGAGTTGGACTCTTACATCAATGAAGAGGTTCCAGTTCCACAGGGAGATGAGGCTAAGACCTTACATAAAAAAGAAGTTGGTAATGGCTAAGAGGATTGTTGCTGATTCAATCAAGGATCACCTCATACCACGAGTGTCCTCCCTAAAGACACCTAAAGCTATGTTTGATGCCCTGACCAAACTGTTTGAAGGAAAGACCATAAATCAGAAGATGACTTTGAGGAACCAGTTGAAGAATGTGAAGATCCAGAATGCGGAGACCATACAATCATACTTCACAAGGGTCTCCCATATCAAAGAACAACATGAAGCAGTGGAGAATGCATAAATTGTGATGACCACCTTGAATGGTCTACCTAGATCATGGGACTCCTTCATTCAAGGGATTTGTGCAAGATAGAAGCTAGTCAAGTTTAGTAGGTTGTGGGAAGAATGCTCATAAGAAGAAGCTCGAATAATACCTCGAGAAGAAAAGATGGGAAGTGAAGATCAAGCTCTCATAGTACACTCCAAGAAAAGCAGAAGAGACTTTCATCACCCCAAAGGTAAGCACTTCCACCAGAAAGATAACCCTAGAAGATCTAACAGATATTTATCTAAATTCAGATGCTATACATGTGATGAAAGATGACACTTTGCCAAAAATTGTTCTAGAAACAAAAATGGCTCTCACAAGAAGAAGGGAAACAAGAGAAGACATCATGCTCGTACTGTAGAGGATGATGATCCTTCCACAAAGGAAATCAAACAAGAAAGTGATGATTCTTCAAGTGAAGAAGAATATGTTTTGATTTCCGCTCTCATGGGAACTATTACACATGGAAGCAATGATTGGCTAATAGACAGTGGGGCTTCCAAACATATGATGGGATTCAAGGAATCCTTTGTGAAACTATTTGAACATGAGTCACCTCACAAGGTGAAACTTGGGGATGACTACTAGTATCCAATAAAAGGTAGTGGTGAATCTTCCTATAAGCTAAACTTTGGAAAAGTATATGAAGATGAAGAATGTCTTGTTTGTATCAGGACTAAAGAAGAACCTCCTCTCCATATCTGCATTGGATGCAAAAGGCATGAGGGTTGCATTTGTAGATGACCAAGTTCTTTTGTGGCCTAAGGGAAAGACTATTGATGATGCAGTAGTGATTGGGGAACAAGAAGGAGGTCTATACAAATCGAAGGTCCAACCAGAACAAGCTTTGGTTCATAACTCAGCAGAGCCAAACGAACTTTGGCATAGAAGGCTTGCACAAGTGCATTATAGAGCACTACCACTTGCAAGCAAAGCTGTTGAAGGTCTTCCAAAAATACAGACAAAACATGATCGTTTCTGCAAAGGATGTGCGAAAGGAAAGAACACAAAGAAGACATTTCCAAGTAGCGACAGCAAGGCAAAAAGAACCTTGGAAATCATTCAGTCTGATGTATGCAATCCGATGTCATCCAGTTCATTAAGCGGGTATGTATACTATGTTTCTTTCATTGATGATTTTTATAGGAAGACATGAATACACTTCTTAAAGAACAAAGATGAAGTATTCAACAAGTTCAAGGAATTCAAAGCCTTGATCGAGAACCACACAGAAAAGAATATCAAGACCTTTCGATCAGATAATGACGGAGAATTCACATCAAATGAATTCAAAGAGTTATGCAAAGATTCAGGGATTAAGAGGGAGTTAACCACTCGATATAATCCACAACAGAATGGGGTTGCAGAAAGGAAGAATAGAACGATCATGGAAGTTGCAAGGGCCATGCTTCATGATCAAGATCTTCCCTTGCATCTATGGGTAGAAGCTGACAAAACAACGGTGTATGTACAGAACCGTACTCCACACAGTGTACTCGAGAACAAGACACCAGAAGAAGTCTTTTCCGACAAGAAACCAGAAGTCAACGATCTCATAATACTGTATACATACACATTCCAAAAGAAAAGAGAACAAAGTTAGCTTCTAGAAAGAAGGGTATATTTGTGGGATACAATGAAAGCTCGAAAGCTTATTAAAATATACTTCGCAAGATTCAAGAAGATCGACATAAGCATAGATGTAACATTCGACGAAGATTCAACTTACAACAAATCCAGAAAGAGACCAGTTGAAGACTCTAAAGAAACAGAAGTACCCAGAATTCAAGATACAACTATGAATGATGCAAATCAAGATGAAGATCGAGAAATAGAAGAACCCCAGGAACCTGTAGATCCACCCCAAGAGAAGTATCCTCACAAGAGGAAACCTGCATGGGTACGAGAGGCTATCCAAGGTGTAGAAAGATATGGGGCTCCAGAAGAAATACACAGAGAGAGGAAAAGAACTAGGTCTTGCTTTGGTTATGTGGCCCTGCTATGTGACATTATTGATAAATAACCTTCCAACTATGAAGAAGCGGCAGAGAAGAAAGAATGGAAGGATGCTATGATCGAGGAGTACAAGTCGATTATGAAGAATGATGTCTGGGATGTTGTCCCTAGACCAAAGGGGAAGTCTATCGTAACTTCCAAGTGGATCTACAAGATCAAGCATGTTGCAGATGGCAGCATAGAGAAATATAAAGCAAGATTTGTGGCTTGTGGCTCCTCCCAGAAAGAAGGAATAGATTATGAAGAAACTTTTGCACCTGTAGCCAGATACACTTCCATTAGATCAATACTTGCTTTGGCTGCAGTGATGAAATGGAAGATACGCCAGATGGATGTTAAGACTGCTTTCTTAAATGGTGTAGTGGAAGAGGAAGTGTATGTGGAACAACCACTCAGTGTTGAGACACATGACAGGGAGACTCATGTGTGTAAATTGAAGAAAGCTCTGTACGGTTTGAAACAGGCACCCACGACATGGTACGAGATAATTGACAGCTTCCTATCCAGTTTGGGCTGTACCAAGAGTAAAGCAGATTCAGACCTTTACTACAAGGTTGAAGAAGGGAACTTAGTGATGCTCCTACTGTATGTAGATGATCTGTTTGTAACAGGTGTGGATGGGTTGATTGCTGATATAAAGAGGAAGCTTGTTGCTGAGTTCGAGATGAAGGACTTGGGCATGATGCACTACTTTCTAGGCATGGAGGTGTGGTAGAATGCAGATGGAATCTCCATAGGACAAGGGAAGTATGCGGTAGAGATCCTGAAGAGGTTTGGGATGATGGACTGCAAGGCCATGACCACACCTATGGCATCGAACCTGAAGCTTTTAAGTGATGCTTCATCATAGTTGGTTGATGCTACGATGTATCGTCAAATGATTGGTTCCTTGATGTACCTGACGAATACGAGACCATATATTTGCTTTGCTGTGAACACTTTGAGCCAGTTCCTGACAGATCCTAGACATGTTCACTTGATTGCTGCAAAGCATATTCTGAGGTAGCTGAAGAGTAAAGTTGATTATGGGATCAAGTATAAGGCTGATCAGAAGATTAACCTGGAAGGTTATGTTGATTCATATTGGGCAGGCAGTGCCATCGATAGAAAGAGCACTTTAGGGTGCTGCTTCAGTATGGGATCAGGTGTGATCTCTTGGTTTAGCAGGAAACTGTCTTGCGTGGCATTGAGTACATTTGAAGCAGAGTATGTCACATCTTGTTTAGCTAGCTGTGAGGCAGTGTGGCTAAGAAAGCTACTATATGATTTATTTGATCTCCAGTTGGATGCTACTTGTATATATTGCGACAACCAGAGTTGTGTGAAGTTGTCTAAGAACCTGGTGTTCCATGACAAGTCGAAGCATATTGAGATCAAATATCACTATATCAGGGATATGGTGCAGAGAGGAGCAGTGAAGCTCCAACATGTTGCGACGGACGAACAAATAGTTGATGTGTTGACCAAGCCATTGGCCAGAGTGAAGTTTGAGTACTTCAGGGAGAAGCTTGGTGTTCTCCAGAACGAGGTTCCTTGCAAGGGGAGGTGATGAGTCCGAGAGCCATTCTGATGTGACTGTGGGATGTGTTCCCACATGATCAAATGTAAGTGCGGAGCCATTCTGATGTGACTGTGGGATGTGTTCTCACATGATCAGATGTAAGTGCAGAGCCATTTTGATGTGACTTTGGGATGTGGTCCCACATGATCAGATGTAAGTGCAGAGCCTTTCTAGCATGGATGTGGGATGTGTTCCCCACATGGCTAGATATAAGTGCTGAGCCCTTCTAGCATGGATGCAGGATGTGTTCCCCACATGGCTGGATATAAGTGCTGAGCCTTTTCGACATGGTTCTTGGATGTGTTCCTCGCATGGTCGGATGTGAGTGCTGGGCCATTCTGACATGGTGGCAGGCTGGGCCTCCCATGGTCAGATGTGAGTGCTGGGCCTTTCTGACATGGTTGTTGGATGTGTTCCTCCCATGGTCAGATGTGAGTGCTGGGCGTGCCTTTCTGACATGGTTGTTGGATGTGTTCCTCCCATGGTCAGATGTAAGTGCTGGGCGGGCCGTTCTGACTAAGGGTCAGATATAAGCACTGAAGAAGACCTACATGGAGGCTAGGCCTACAACCAACATGAAAAATGGCTGGCTCTGTAGAACTTCCTATGACGAGAAGAATCGAGAGATAGATCCAATGATGATCCAACAGTGATGATCCAGATCCAGTAATGATCCAGACTTGAAGATGAAGATGACTTGAAGATGAAGATAACTTGATGATGATCCAGATGATACAGAGAAGAAGACTTGTTCTGATAATTGTGTCGAGAGAATACCTTCCTAGTTAAGAGGGAGTGTTGATGTATTTGTAACTTCAGAATGTATTCACTTGTATATTTTATGTATTATACCCCAATGTTTATTTCGGGAAGTATCTGTAATGTAATTGAGTCATGTCATGCCCCAATTTTCCTATCGGGAGATTCAATAATTTAAACAAGTCATGTACAGTCATAGAGGGTAACTCTCCTTATTGATCAATGGTTAAAGTCCCCGCAGTTGTGGGGCCCTAGGGTTATTAGACTCTCCTAGAGAAGTCGGCCCTTGTGATTTATTGTCAAGTTGGGAATTAGTATAAATAGAGAGCGAGTCTCTCTATTTATCACACATTCACTCACACTCGATTGTAGCACATAACTGAGAGAGAAAGAAGAAGTTGGGACAAGAGAGAGAGACTACTGCTATCGTGAGATCATCTTACTGTTTTTGGGTTTTACTTTTGGTGCTGATTCTATCTCTGAGGAAGTTGCGGGGTTTTCTCCTTTATGGTTTCCCCGAGGAAAATCTTTGTGTCTATTGTTTCTTATGTTTGATTGCTGTGCTTGTTATTCTCTTAGTTAAAGATCTTAAGATAATACTGTCTAAATGATAAAAATCTAACAAGTTGGAACACCTTTAAAAATGATATTCTTAAAAGGTTTGAAGGCGTAACCGAGGGCTTTTTTGCCAAGATCACCAGGTTGTAGCAAAAATGCAATATAGATGAGTGCAGATGTGAATGGGAAACTTTTGTAACTCGAGTTCTAGAAGTAACCGATGACCAACATGTGCAATCATACATATATGGACTAAAAACGCACATTCGAGAAGAGTTAGAATTAGGTAACACTTCTACCATGGAGGAGGAAAGATGAAAGGTCAAGATTATCGATAACAAATTTAAGCAATCCACTCAAGGTAGCTTCGACAAAAACTACTCCAAGAGGAATCCTCCCTAATCAACGAATACATGAATTTCAAGGTATACACCGCTACATCTAAGGGAAGGAGCACAACCCAGTTTAGAAGCCCAGAGGATGAGGGTAGGACAGTGCAAATTTTTGTGGAGAAAAATGAGATCCTAAGTACATATGTTTGCAAAGAAGCAACCCCCAAAAGTTGTATGCATGTGAAGCTGAAGAAGAGGAAAAAATATCAGCATATGAAGAGTTAAGTTAGGAAGATACAAGAATGCAACATGACTGCCACTAAGAATAAGAAGATGATACGTCAAAGATCACATTAACCGCGATTATAGGGATATCCCAACCACACATTGAAGGTAAAAGGACATATAAAAAATAACAATGTGTCGATTCTCATAGATAGTGGCAGTACACATAACTTTATTAATGTTAATCTTGCTAAGGTTTTCAACTTATTCGTTTATCCAATGCCTAACATGAAAGTTATGGTAGCATACGACAAGCATACTGAAAATGTGGGAAAATGTCACAAAGTTAAATTACAAATGCAGGAGTATAATCTAGAATCCAACTTCTTTGTTGTACATCTTGGAGGAGTAGACATTGTGTTGGGAATCCAATGGTTGCAAACATTGGGTACTTACTCCGCTAACCATCAAGAGTACTTCATCCAGTTTAGTTGGCTAGGGAAAGAGTACAAGTTGTACGGTTTCCAACCACCCCTAACTCAATTAGTTACATCACATCAGATGGAAAGGATAATTCGAAAAGGAGCACCTACTTACGTAATTCAATGTCAAGAGATGGAGTTGCTAACATGTGAAAGAGATGACTGCAACCCTTCGGAGATACAAGACCTAATCCTAAAACATCACAAGGTGTTCCAAGAGCTTTCGATGGAGCTCCCACCAAACATGAAGACATAGCACTTAATTGAGTTAGAGCTAGGGGTATAGCCTATAAACATAAGACCTTATAGATATCCTCATCACCACAAAACAAAGATTGAGAGGTTGACCCAAGATTTGTTAAAATGTGGAGTCATTTCAAAAAGCAGAAGCCCTTACGCCGCTTGAGTAGTGTTAGTTCAAAAGAAGGATGGGTCCTTCATGATGTGCATAGATTATAGAGGACTCAACAAGGTCACAATTAAAAATAAATTCCCTATTATGTTCATTGATGAGATGATGGATGAACTTCATGGTGCTAAGTACTTCTCGAAATTAGACCTGAGATCAAGTTGTTACCAAATCAGGGTTGGATTAGAAGACATATCCAAAACCGCTTTTCATACTCACGAGGGTCATTATGAGTTCAAGGTAATGCCCTTCGGGCTAACTAATGCTCTAGCCACCTTTCAAGTCGCAATGAACGAATTGTTCCAACCATATTTACAAAAGTTCGTATTAGTATTTTTCGATGATATTCTCGTATATAGCAAAATATGGGGAGAGCATGTTCGACACTTGGATCAAGTACTAGCCATTGTTAGAATATAATCCGTCGGGATTATATATTGTAAATAAATAAATAAATAGTTATGTAGGAAGCTGAACAGTTACATAGGAAGGTGAAAAGGTTGATGAAGCTCAACCACCACATGTAATATATAAATGTATGCATTAGCCATGAATAAAATGGAATCGAGAGTTATTACCTATCAGTGGTATCAGAGTGGGTTCCTGCCATAACTCCTGGCCGCATTTTAGTCCTGGCATTCTGCTTGCCAGTCCATTGCCAGACTGCCTGCTCCGTCAGTCTGCCATTTGCATGCGTTTCTCTTTGCCAGCCCGTGCGCATTCATTTGTATGCGTTATTCTCTTCTCATTTTCCTCATTTGCTAGACTGCTCTCTTCTCGACCTGCATTGAGGAATGATACCGTCTGCAAAAGTTCTCTTCTCCTTTATCGTGCTGTGTGCATTACAATTCCAGAGCTGCGATTTCATGAGGGAGTTTATAATTTGAAGACTGTAGTATTGGAGAAATAATACTGCGTGTGACTGCGTTGATATCTCTTGATATATGCTACGAATTCCTTGTGAAGCTGCGACCTGTGGTATGATGTATTTGAGAGATGGATTTGTCTTAAACCCTAATTTTTGTGGGCTCCCTTTGGTGTACTGAAACCCTAAACTCCTGTCTGCTGCTGTGAGTATTTTCGTCGTCCTCCACGTTTGTGTTGAGAGGATCGTGTGCCACTCCCAGCACAAGCTGCGACCTCCGTTATTACCTCAGTTATGCGTGGAGACTGTTCTCTTCAAGAGGCCTGTGTAGTATCTGCGTGTAGACTGCAAATCTGATCATCGCTGTGGAGACGCATAAACCCTAATTGTGCCCTAGTTTTATGCGGGAAGTTTATTGTGAGACTCTTCATCCTTGTGAGACGTTGCAAGTGCGTGGATTCTTGGAGTGAATCCTAACCATAATCCAACCGCGTCTTCATCCTCGTCGTTGAACTGTTGGAGACCGTGACTGTGCATGGGAGACATTCTGTGGTTGCTGCATACCCCGGTGGAGAAACAAAAGATTCAAGACAAGAGTTTAATTTTTTATAGCGTTGAAGAGTTGCAGCTTATTGCTTCTGCGTGAATGCATTGAAGATTTCTCTTCAACTTCATGACAGCTTGTGCTCTCCATTAGAGCATGAAATAGTGACCGACCCTTTTGCTTTCTCGCTCATCCATTACTCCTTTGTTTGGAAGAATATATTTGCATGACTAGACTACATTTTTGAAAGGCTCCGTTGAGATCTCCGTTGAGATTGTTTGAAGATTGAAGACTCAGTGAAGAATGATAATATATATATTGCGTTGAAGAATAATCATATAAGAAGTATTGCTGATGTATGAGCCTGAGATTGTTGAGTATGAGTTATGATCAGTGTGGAGAAATAAATATATGCTGCGGCTTGTGATTGTGGTATATATGCGTTGAGTATATATATACTGCGTGGAGTCTGGAAACTTTTTTATGTTGCTGGTGTATACATGCTGCTGTCTACTTCCTGAAATGCTGCTGAACCTATGGAGCTGCCTACGTATCAAGCGAGCCTGTGTTGCTACAGCCTGTTGAAGACCTATCTCAATATTCAAAAATTTTGATACTGAGACTGATATATTGCATTTGTGACTGATATATTGTGTTGACTGATATATCATATATTGCTAGTGACTGATATATTTTGTATTGAAGAAGCCTGTGTATGCTATAAACTTGCATTGTATTTACCTTGGCAGAGACTGTAGACCTGCAAGGTTATTGTTTTTTTTTCTATTTCTCTTTGTCATTATTGGAAATTACACTAACAGTTGTAAAAGATGCAATCTATAGCATCTATAGTTGGTGCCACTCTCACTGGCAAAGACACTTATTCAGAATGGTGGAGGAAGATCAAATCTGCCTTCATCTACAATGACCTTTGGGATGGCATTTGCGAAGGTACCACAATAGAGACAGCAGCTGGAAAGACCATAACCAGAGACACAGAACCTCCAGAATCCGAGAAAGAGAAGGCCATTTGGAGAACAAAAGACAAGAAAGTTTTAGCGGTAATCACTGCCACAGTCAGTGAAGAGGTGAGCCAGCACATATTGCCTGCAAAATCATGTTTTGAAGCACTAAAAACATTAAAAGATCTGTATGATTCACACTTTGAAATGGAAGTTATTCATCTAATGTTAAAACTGTTCAGCTTAGAAGTAAAAGACAATGATCCCATGTTAGTTGCCTCTGAAATCAAAGCCATCATGCACAAGATTCAAGCCTCTGGTATGAAACCAGATCTTCCTCTTGCAGCATTTGTAAAATCTTTGTATCCTTCTCACTCCAACTATCTTGAGTCGTTGCAAGCTAGTGACAAGTTCAAGTCACTGACATTTGACACCTTGGTAGAGAAGATAGCTGACAGAGAGAAAGCCTTTGGTAAGAAGACAACCGAGCATTCTGGAGAATCACTTTGCTTTGCTAAAAAAGCAAAGAACCACACCAAAGACCAGTTCAAAGATCATCCCAAAGGAGAAAGCAGCAAGAGAGGCAGAGGAAGAAGAAACTTCAGAGGCAGAGGGGGCAGAAACAACTTCAACAAAAGATCAGATTTGTAGTGCAAGCGTTGTAGAAAGACTAGGCACACATCAGATCAGTGTTGGGCTTCGTGGGACTCCATCAAAGACAAGCATAACTAGAAGAAAGATGACAGTAAAAATCAAGATGCTAGTAAATCTTCTGATTCTGTTCATTGTATTGTTGCATATTGTAATCTTGGAATTAATGAAATGACTTCACTTTCATCTTACAAAGATTGTTGGTTGCTTGATACTGGTGCAACATCACACATGACATTTAGAAAAGACT
>LPNX010367516.1:475915-498273 GCA_001517045.1 Pseudotsuga menziesii
ATGACTTCAAACTTATTGGGTACTCAGACTCAGATTTTGATGGCGATAAGGAGACATGAGTATCAACTTCTGGATACACTATGAGTCTTGGATCAACAGCTGTCTCATGGAGATCACACAAACAGTCAGTTTCGGCAGATTCAACAACAGAAGCAGAATATGTGGCTGCAGCTGAAGCAACGAAAGAAATAGTATGGTTCAGGAAGATACTTGAAGATTTGCAAGAAAAACAAGAAAACTCCACTCCATTATTGGTCGACAATACTTCTGCAATCAAGCTGGCTAAGAATCTTAGATTCCATGATCGAACCAAACACATAAACACAAAGTATCATTTGATTCGACATCATGTAGAGGCCAAGACAGTCCATCTTCGACATTGTTCCACAAATGATCAAGTTGCAGACATTCTTCACCAAAGCGCTTGGACGAGAAAAGTTTGAAAGATTCAGAAACATGCTCGGACTTACGAACACCCCTTCGGATTAAGAGGGGGATTGTTAGAATATAATCCGTCGGGATTATATATTGTAAATAAATAAATAAATAGTTATGTAGGAAGCTGAACAGTTACATAGGAAGGTGAAAAGGTTGATGAAGCTCAACCACCACATGTAATATATAAATGTATGCATTAGCCATGAATAAAATGGAATCGGGAGTTATTACCTATCAGCCATATTGGAAGAGCATCAATTTTTTGCAAAAATGTCAAAATGCACTTTTGGGAAAGAATAAGTGGATTGTCTTGGCCATATAATATCAAAATAAGGAGTAAAATTTGATCCCAGTAAGATCAAGTCAATCACTGAGTGGCCCCAACCAGATAATACTTGAAAATTACGAGGGTTTCTAGGCTTAACAGGGTACTATCGAAGGTATGTGAAAAATTACGCCCATAAGACGACACCCTTAACAAACTTATTGAAGAAAAATTCATTTTGATGGAATGGCGAGGCAAAAAAATGCTTTGAAGCATTAAAGAACATTATGTCATCAACACCGGTGTTAGCAACCCCGGATTTCACAAAACCTTTTATCGTTGAATTCGATGCTTAAGGATTCAGGATAGGAGAAGTCTTGATGCAAGGACATCCGATAGTTTTTGAAAGTATGAATCTCAATAAGAGAGAGATTTTGAAATCCACATATGATAAGGAAATGCTTTCCATTATACACGCTTTAACAAAATGCTGACAATACCTCCTAGGGAGCAAAATCTTGATAAGAACAAACCACAATAGCTTTCAATATCTCCTTTAGCAACAAACACTGTCGAGTGAACAACATAAATAGATAGAAAAAATTGCTACATTTGACATGGAGATACTACATAAGCGAGGAAAGGACAATGTAGTTGCTGATGCCCTTTCTCGAAAAGATGAGGGAGTCAAGGCTTACACAATTTCAGTAGCAATTCCAGAGCGGCTAGACGAAATCCGAGGAGAATATGCCAAGGATCCAAACACCTGCATCCTAATCAGGGTCCAAAATTCAAATGGATAAATGACATCCTTTGGTATAAAGGAATAATCTACATAAGCCCTACATTTAGGTTTAAAACCAAGGTGTTGAAATAATTTCATGATTCCCCAGTTGCTGGACATGTATGTTTTTTCAAAACTTACAACAATGCAAGGCAATCCTTCTACTGGAAGGGGATGTATAAGGACATTGATGTATGATAGGTGGAGTTATACCACCACTCTGCAAGATGTAACCATGTATTATGTTTGTCAGTGATGAAACTACAAAGATAGGCTTCCACACATTTGTTAACAACTTATGTTTGTCCATCGGTTTGGGGGTGATAGGTTGAGCTCGTGTTAAGAGTGATCCCAACTTGTTTGCAAAATTCCTTCCAAAAATTGCTTGTGAATTTGGCATCTCTATCACAAACAATGATTTTGGTAAACCCATGTAATTTGTAAATATTTTTACAAAATTCAGCGATTTGTTTGGCAGTGTCAGTTTTCTTAATACCCAAAAAATGTGCATATTTTGTTAAGCGATCCACTACCACAAAGATTTTGTCCTCGCCTTCAAATATGAGTAATCCTTCAATAAAATCCATGGAAATTTCCTCCCACTTTTGGGTTGGAATGTGAAGGGGATGGAGTAGCCCTGGAGTCATGATATTTTCGCTTTTGTTTCTTGAGAGGTATCACACTCAACGACATACTTTTGAGCATTGTATGGTTATGCGCCTTCTCGATGGAAGGAACTCATTCAAGGAGATGCAAAAGTACCTATAGTAAAAAAACAGCTTGAAGAAAATCAGAAGGTAATGCAAGTACTCAGGGATAATTTAACTAGGGCACATAATCGTATGAAACAACAAGCATATCAACATAGGACAAAAAGAGAGTTTGAAGTAGTGGATTGGGTATTTGTAAGACTTCATCCATACAAACAATTATCACTTAAGCAACAAGGAAGTAATAAATTAGTTCCTAAGTTTTATGGGCCATACCAAATTATCCGAAAAATTAACCCGATAGTGTATGAATTGAAGTTACCAGACAAGAGTCGATTTCATAATGTTTTTCACGTTTCAAACCTCAAAAAAAGTTGGGTCAACACCAAATTGCTCAGACAACACCTACGTTGGATGAAGAAGGGAAACTTGTATTAAGACTAGATGCCATCCTCAACACCCGGGAAAGAAGACTGCGTTCTCACATCATCAAATAATATCTCATTAAGTGGAAGAATTGTCCAAAAGAAGACACTTCCTGAGAAACAAAAAAGTTTATTCGACAATACCAATCTTTACCTTGCTTTGACGACAAAATATCTTAAAAACAGAAGACAATGTTATATATATAAAATAATAATAATAAATAACATATAGTAATGTTAAAATTATAAGGTTGTATAAACAAATTGTAAAGTAGTAATGAAACAACATGACTTTATGAAAAGTCATTACTATTTCCCGTAAAAAATGTATATATACGACATCACCCTGTAAATAAAAATATGTCAGACTTGATTAATAAAAATTTATATACTTCATCAGCCTTCGTTGTTTTTTTCCCATTGCATTATAACCTCTTTGCTAAGCATGACTAACATAGTATTGTCACACTTTTTTGACATCTTTATTTATCTCTAATTACAAGATAAAATGAGAAAGTGTAGTACTTTATCTAGTTGAATTGATTAAATATAATTATTTTTACAAGTGTTTTAAGAAGACAACTCATTTTTCGTAGTTATGGTAAGTTAGAAAACTTAATTATTAAAGATAAATTAGGTTTCAACTTCTACATCATAACATTATGGCATAAGTAAAGTGAATTACTAGGTGGTTAGTCTTTCCAATATACTGTTTTGGTAATTCCATATATATATAGACTATGTAGATTAACTAAACTCAAGATCATGTAGGGGGAGTAGAAATAGACATAAATCTCTAACAACATAACAATAATATAATTAAAATAATATTTATTTTAAAGTTTCTTACTCTAAACATAGGATGCCTAATCATTGTGAATGATACTTATATAAAATGAGAGTGAAACAAATTGGTTATAATTCTGCAAAACATATTTTTTTTATCAAGAATCTATTACTATTTGTTTGAGCGTGTTATTTCATGCAATGGTGCATACACTCATTATAGTTTTGCAAGATCTTAAAACTAAAAATATCATATTTTGACAATGTGTATATTAAATCAATAAAAAACAAAATACAATAATAATAATAATAATAATAATAATAATAATCTATTTTTAGGTCACCGCTAAGCGAGACACCAATTTGGTGTATAAAGACCCCTTGTTTGTGGGACAAGGGACCTTTCTGCGTAACGATTTAATTGATAAAAGTTACAGAGATGTACATGCCCTACCTCCTCTAGATTTGAACCCATGCCCTCCTAAAAAGAAACACGTGTTCTTAACCATTAAGCCTACTGAAATTGTACATACTTAAAAATAACTTTAATTTCTTCCTTTAAAAAAACACTTAATATCCTACAATCTTCCATCCAACCTTATTATTAAATACTTAATCAAAAGTTTTTCAAATAAAATTTATATTTCCCTATCCATCAAACATATCTATACATATATCAAATTTCATACTCCATACCATTTGAATACATAGAGCGAGCATCATCAATATAAACTACGAATCTCCAAAAGAATCAATGCTGAATAAAAAGGTACCTTTATGTATGTAGAACTAATTTGGTAATTCACCATCTTTCTTAACTTGAAAAGAATCCATGCTTAATAAAGTTTGATGCTACAATATTGTTTCATTCTTACCATATCATTTTTTCATCATGAGAATAATGATGATATAATGCCTTTACAAAAGGATAGGCATAAATACCCTCATGGATGTGAAGTAAGTGGGCATGTATTTCAATATCATTGATTTTAAAGACAAGAGCTATGTGGTGGTAATGTCCTCGACTTTGCTACCTACTTTATTTGTAGAAAGTTGTAGAAATAAGTTATTTCTTTGGAGTTAAGGACAATTAATGGATAATTATTAGACTTGTGGTTTTTAAACTTCAAGAAAAACACTTTGTATTTATTTATATAGACTATCAACATATTTATATTTCTCATCGGCATAAAATTATGAAGATCTGAAGATCACGTCCTAATGAGCTCCTTGGGTTTGCCAACCAATATTTTGGTTGATGATTACTACCATCCACCATCTGAAAAATCAAGGAAAAGAGGATAATGTATGCCATCGTGATTCACGATTTGACCCAAACTAATGTAGCCTTCGTCAATTATAATACCATCACGATCAAATGAAACCTTGTATTCAAGATATGCACATTTTTACTACTTCATAGTCAATAAGTGAATTCATAACCAAATTTAAAATAACTAAGTGAATATTGGCTATCACCATTGGTATTGGATTGAGAATTCATAATCAATTTCAAAACTGGAATGGTAAGCTTTACAAGATTAAGTTAGTATGCAACAAAAGCACTAGACATTATCATCTTCATCATCATCAAAAGTAGCAACCAAATTTAAAATAGCTAAGTGAATTTCAAACTGCTGAATTGATTATGAATTCTCAAATTGGGGGATGGATCAACCCATGGATAACTGCAACATGTTCCAATCTGAGAATGGTTCAACCCATTGGTCTTGTTGCTCTGGGAATGAGCAACTCCAAGCTAGAGTCTAGATTACTAGCAATAATCACCACCTTTTTCAGTAACTCCAAGCTAGAGTACAGATTGTCTAGATTGCCTGCAATTGAATTTAACATGCGACCTTTTTCTTTCCAGCAATTAGATTTGAACGTGTGACCTTTTCCAGAAAAAAATCTCGACCACCTTGCTCAGTATTTCCAAGCTATAGCCTATGTTAGTAGAAATAATCACGACCTTGCTCGGAAACTTCGTGGTAGAATCCAGATTGCCAACAATTGGATTTGAACCTGTGACTTTTTCCAAAAACTTCTAGAAGAAACTTTTAGAAGAGGAATGGTGGTGATTAGATCAATTCACCTACATGACTAACCCAACAACAACAATAGTATTTCCAATTTATAGCTTGTGTTACTAGCAATAATCGCCACCTTGCTTGGTAACTTCATGGTAGAGTCCAGGTTTTTAGCAATTGGATTTGAACCTGTGAATTTTTCCAAAAACTTCTAGAAGAGTGATGGTGGTGATTAGATCAATTCACCTACATGAATAACCCAACAACAACAACATGTTTCAGGCAGATGATTCAACCATGGTTAACTGCAACATGTCTCAATCTCTCACAACAACATGTTTAGGAAAATGATTAAACCATGGTTAACTGCAACATGTCTCAATCTCATGTTTTAGGAAGGGGATTCAACCATGGTTAGCTGCAACATGTCTGAATCCCTTCAATGCTAGACATCTATATATCTATGGTTCAAACAACTTGAGCTAACCTAACTCATAACTAGTTTAATTGGTGAATAACGACTTATGTCAACCCTTATCCCCTATTGCTAAGCATTGATGGTGTCAACGTATAAAGCTAACATTCAGCTGAGCTAAGTCGAGCTAATCTCATATAGAGCTTGAATTTTGACAGTATCACTTGACCCATCTATTAAATTTGCAGTACATATGAGAAAACTGGAGCACATATGCAAACTGGGTGATAAATTAATGTTTAAATTTTGATTTGAATTTTAATTGTGCGCAAGTGGTGGCGTTGATATCATCTGGTTCCTCAACAAAGGCCACCATTGCATACGTTGGGTACAAGGGGAATTCTCACACTCAATGGCTGAAAATTTGCAGTAAGTTTGATCGGTTCTGCCACCATACGGATGGCGCTATAGTTAGTTCGTTTGTTAGAGACCTAATATTTATGGTACTCACGATCATGTCATTAAATAATTCCATGAGCTGGGTTTGGAGCAACTGACCATGGAAGAGTATGCAAATAAATTTTTGGAGCTGTTAAGGTATGTCAGGTACATAAATGACGAGAAAGTAAAAATTTAGCGTTTTCTGAGTGGACTACCTCAGTCTTACAGAGACACGATTGAGTTTGATGAACCTAGAACTCTAGAAGAGGCTATTGAAAAGACCAAGTATTGTTATGACTAGAACAAAGGCAAGCCTGATTACCATAAAGCATAGCAAGTCATGGTTAGTTTAGCTAGCCACTGGAACCAAGAGAAGGGTTAGTGAAGTGGTAGAAAAATGCCCATTGGTTATGAATGGCCGTTGATGGCGATGAATGGGAATAGTGTTTCTTTCGTTGTATATGTAAAGTAGGGGGGAACTCGGAAGATGCCTTATAGACTATTAGGAGTGTGATTATATGTAATTAAGGACCGTGTCTGTATTGGGATGAAATATCTGATGTTGTTGCTGTTATGTTTGAAGCTATGAACAACATGTAACACTTTATAAATGTTATTTTACTGGGGAATCATATTTATATCTTTGTAATCAAGTGAGCTTGTAATTGAGAATTTTATACTCATATTAGATTTGAGTTTCATAGTATTTGCTACAATGCAAATCTTTATAACTTCTTAACTTGCCAAAACTATAGTGAGCATAGAAAGCTCTTTTTTAATACATGAACAAGTTTCATAGTATTTTCTATTTGTAGGCACTAGCACTTTTATTTTCATGCTAGTGGATTTATGTCGTTTCACTTTCACATGAAAAATATATCTTAAGTGGACAAATGTCTAAATATGAGTGGAACTAGTGCACAAAACAATTAAAATATAGCCAATCTAAATATGAGTGGAACTAGTGCACAAAACAATTAAAATATAGCCAATCTAAATATGAGTGGAACTAGTGCACAAAACAATTATAATGTAGCCATTAAAGACAAAAGATTGAATGACTTATGATTCCAACATTATTATGAGGCTTATGATTACCTAATTGTCTTCACCTGCTCATGTGTCATACTATGAGAATTTGGAAACTTAGCCAATGCCTCAATGCAACACCCAGCCAGTCCATAAAACTATTAATATTGCAAGGGAGTGATCCATACTTATCTCCATTCTTGTGCGACCAAGAGGGAGAAATCTTCAAGGTCATACAAAGTTGCGACCGAAAGGAGCTACGATAACGTTATATGCCTCATGAACAACCATGCATGGTTCTTATGCTTCTCCGATTGTCTTCGCATTCAACCTCAATAACCCGCTCGATGGTGAAATCCATAGTTGATAGTCTATTCCCTGGACAAATCTATTAATTTCCAACCAATATAATAAATTTGGACCTTGTAATTAATTATTTTAGTGCTCGAATCCATCCCTCTTGCTAGCCACTTTGAATATCACTTGATCTTCGGTGCAAAGAGAGATCCATTGATAATTGTTCACTACCATTTTGAAGGTAGGCTTTGTGCTGTCAGTAGAGGTGGAACATCATATGTGATAGAAAACCTTGTTCTGTGATAGAGAAAGAGTGGGCGGTCATGTTGCATGAAGGCTTGCTTATGTAAAGAAGGAAGAGTCTCTACAGTGAAAATAGATGAGGTTATTATTGTGAACGTTGAGCTAAGATATGATCTTTTGTGTTTCACTGACATATGAACTGGCATATCTTTGGATTCACAAGCAAAAATTTCATCCTAGATCATGATGATTAGCTTCTTACCATTTAATGTGGTTTAAATACATAGGTTATTTGGCCACCTCATGACTTTTCTTTTCAAAGTAACATGTTGTATATTGGCCATAATTGGGCTACTATGCTATTGTGGCTACCCGTGCATATTTACCCCAAAGTGCTTATGAGATCCACTTTTCAGTGATTTAAATCATGTGCCAATTTTTTACAAGTAAATGGATTTAAAGCATCAAAATATTGGGCATGTTGGTAATCCATTGGCATTTTAATTGCTACTCAATTTTAGCCAAATGCACTCATAGAAATTTTTTAAAGTACTTGTTATATGTGCACAAATAAAAAACATTGTAGCAAGAATTCTTACTGTATATCCTTGAAATAACACCGATAAAAAAAATAAACCACAAAAAGAGTATGGTTGATTTGAAATGAACGTTATTGTGGAAACGATGACAACAAATTACCTAAAAAGTAGTAGGATATGACAATTCTAATTATTGTTAAACCTGTAACATTTGTAAAACTGATTATTCTTAAAGATGTAACAACCAACCAATCCAAAATAGAAAACATCCCTACGGACCCTATCTTGCCACCCCGTTTTTTCTCAAAAAATTCCAACTATGCAAATATTTTTTCTTATCCAGGTATTATTTCTTTGGAATAGATAAGTCCCATTTCTTATAAAAAAACTATAAAAGTCATAATCACCATTAATATTTGAAACTTGTTTGTTGACTTCGCCATTGGATGGTGGAAATAAAAACATCCATCCAACTTGCACCAATAAAAAAACAATCTTGTACCCATGACTTAAATATTTTCTTGAGCCGGTTTAGCCATGACATCCACCACTGACCATTGTTTTAGTGTGAGGTGACACGAACGGTGGTGAGTGAAACGAAATGTTGGATATTGAGAATTTTAGTTGTTATTATACTTGCCCATGGGCATGTATATAGCATTGAGTTCATGTTGAATAGCTATCAGTTTTCCTTTGATTAACAAATAAATATTTGTGGTTTTCCAATACTTTTACATTAGACATTGGATTTTTGTATTTTTTTGAAGGTTTTATTCCCATTGATTAATAACTTGGAGCCTTGGAGGTCTTATTTTCCATTGACTAATAACCTCTTCTGCCACAATAACCGCCATTGTCACTGCCACAACCTCTGTCACAACAACCGCCACGGTAATTACCTCTGACTTTTTCCCGTTGATTGATACTGACCAAAAACATCACCAAGGACGAGGACAGAGGCTAAGGCATCATAGCATTTATACCCTGCAATAGACGCATTTCTTCATTTTCTCTGTAAGGAGAAGACTAGCATGGTAATGGGTTTGCTCTCATGTTGGCAATTTACAGTGCAATTGCTTACCAGGGATCCAATTTGGCAGTCAAGGATCCCTATTTGAAACGTGCCTGACTGTAAATTGACAGCTTGAGAGCAAGGCCATTACCATTTGCGAGTACCAAAAAATGTCTTGTTTTTGCGAGTTCCAGGAAACATACAATTTAGTGTTGGCAAAAGTTGATCTAGTGTCAACAAAGGCTACCCCTTTAGTTGATCTACTATTTTTTACATGATATGAAATATGAAAGAAGTTTTCTAAGTTCAACTCTCCCTTTCTAAACTCTTCACCTGTTAGAGAAACTCCTCCCTTGAAATGCATTTCCTTCTAGCACAAGTTAGGGTTTGAGCACTTAAAAGGCATGTGGTATTAGTTCAATCCAACCGCCAAAAATATTACAATTATCCTTGATTGAAAATATGATTAGTTTGTCCACTAGATTTTTAATGCCCACTTCTCTGCTACAAGCTAAATACATGATAACTATATGTAGAAGGGTAAGAAATGATTTAAGGAAATGCAAATAAAAATATCATATGTGTATACTTTCCAATGCATTGTGAGACTGGACAGAATTTGCATAGGCCTAAGCAAAAGATTCTTCGTCAACATAGACTGCCTTTTGAAGCATAATCCTTTTCGTCAACATAGACCTCATTTTGTGCAGTGAATCCATGGGTGTGGCTTGAGGGCAGTTGTTGGAGGTCAAGCAACCTCACAAAAGGAAGATAGTTGTAGTCCAGGAGGGGTAGGTTTAGTTGTCTAACTACCTTCTGAAAAATTAGTTGAACCTAAGGGTCGGTTCAACGAATGATCAATATTTTAGAGAACTCTAGTTGGTCCTAAAACTATATTTTCAATCAAACTTGGGAAGAGTATTATCTTGAAATAAACAGCTAGGACGTTATATCTAATAATGGGAAGAATGTAAACTTGCATGTGAAGCTGTCCAAGCTTGAAAATATGGTGACTGCTATTCTCTGTTGTTGTTGATGTGGTTCCCAGAAACATAAGATATCCTACACCAACACAAGAATCTATGCCTTGAAGGTTTTTACTAGCAACAACTTTCTATGCCTTGAAGGTTTTCACTAGCAACAACTTTCTTTTAAAGAAACACTTCCGAGTCCTTAAAACCCTGGTATAAAATTGAAGATTACAAAATTAACAACCCTAATATACATGAAAGACGATTTTAAAGGCAAGAGATACAAAAAAAATGATATTTTAGTAGCGTCAAATATTATACACCTTTTTGCTTGATTGCAATATATTCAAGACTCATGACGGATAAAAATAATGAACGCGCATAGACATGTCAGCATTTGGAAGGAAAGAAGTGGAACTACCTAAAATTATGGCAACTTCTGGAAATCACCTAATTCAAAATAAGTGTTTTTCTTGTTTTGCAATGAAGTAAGACTTTTTAAAGATATAAGAAGCAAGGGAAGTGCTTATAGACAAATAATGATTTGTATTGACAACCATAAAGTAAATTAAGAAAAGTACGAAAGATGTGGTATTTTTCTAATCACTATCAAAATATTAGGGGCATCCACTACTTGTAATATCACAACTCCATGGTATTAGTAAATATGTTTTGATGGACATGAAAAATAAATGAAGCTAAAAATCATATGAAAAAACCCAAAACCTTTTTCTTTAAGGACAATTTGTCTAATGAGATGATACTTGTCAACGATGTAGAAAAATAAGTTAATATATGGGTAATGATACCAGAAAGTAATGTTAGAAATAGAAAAAAGGGAAAGCATTCTTGAGAAACAAATTTGGAACATTTTTCTAGCATTTGGTTCGATTATTATTTAGACATGTTGCAACATTTACCGTTTATTAATCTTAGTAAATTACAAGATTGATAATTCAAGGTTTCTAATGGAAATTAGGACATGAATCTACAACATCAAAAAATGCATTGAGCTTCAAGGTAACAAAAACATCCAAAGAGAAACAAGATGAAAGAAAATTCACCATGTCTTAAACATAGCAGAAGCTGGGGTCTGAGTTCCAGGAGATTGCACGATCAATTATTCACCTTTGCATGTTGATGAAAGAGATATCATAAGGATGTCTAACAAACAAATGGAAGGCATATACTTGAACAATAACACTAAATGATGTTAAAGATAAGAAATAAAGACAGTTATAGCTTGGAAAGATAAATAAAGCAAGATCGACTAAATACAAATAGACAAATTTCCTGATAACCCATCCATGTTACATCATAACTGATGCAATTCATAATATAATACCAATGTTTGATCCAAAAGGTATTACAAATCCTGAAGTCAATTTTCATGACAAGATATTAGGAATCCTTAAATAATTTCACAGATCGAGTCCTTAGTCCCAATCAACAAAGAATAACAGGTTAATGCATACTGTGGCACAAAAGTTCTTATGGAATGGAGACCAACTTTTGTTTTACTTGCATAAGACAATTGTCACATTTTTCGCTTGCAACAAATGTGTCCTAAAATACAAGTACCTGAGTGTTTATGCAATGAAATGACTGACAACATGTCCATCATTAATGTTCATTCGAGGACCATATGTATTGAAAATTCGACCAATGCAAATTTTTGATCCACAATACAAATTGAAAGTTTGAAATTTCTTAGAACACATAAACAATAAGCAGCCTCCAGGGTGGAAACATGTGCAAAATAAAATCAATACCATCAAACACACATAAGCCATGCTGCCTGTGATAGTCAAACATTAATGTTTCTGCTACACATTTTCCTTCATCGTAGCAATTTCTTACACCTGAGTGAAATGATATTTACTTAGCAAAATACTGAAGATAGTAAAATTTCAATTGAAATTCAATTTCAAAATAAATACTTATAGGATTAACATTACCCCCGTATTTCTAGAGGATCACCATAGGCTTCATAGGTTGAGGTCACCCAAATTTTGAACAAAATAATGATCGCTTATATAGGCTATTAGGAAAGAGCCTATACTAAGAGTCAACATAAAAAAGAACATAATATTCTAGTCTCAAGAAAAATTCGCAATCAAAGATTTATAAGAACTAGCCTTGCACCAACTCCCTTAGTCCCAAGATATTAAATGTGTCACTCACATTACTCTTTATTGTTTACTACCAAGCATGTATAAATATTGATACACATTCTAGCTATATATATTTTTATAAATATGCTATGACAATTCAAGGCCACCATGTAAGTTCTTTTACAAACTCAACTAACTTGTTGTGTCTTGACAAACAATTTTCCTATGATGCTGTAAAGATATACTTGAAATTTCTTTCTCAATGAATCAATACAATTTTTTTTTCTTGATTTTCCTTAAATCAATTACTGAAGGGTGGGTAGAGATTTGGAGTGTTTATATTATGATAAGTAATGATAACCATCTCACAAGAAAGGATGAAAAAGAGGGAAGAAGAAGTCTCTTCATCCAATTCTTACATCACCATGAGGAGCCAATACACTGTTTGAGAAGGACATTTGGACTCTTGAGAGTATCCAATGCTGAGGGAGCCCATTTGTGCAATCCTAGAAGGGATCCCAAGAGTAGCCCTAGATCAATGAGACCCGCCACTCTTAGCAATCATAGGAGCACATGAGTAAGCCTAATGATTAAGAACATGTGTTATCTCCTTAGAGGTCACAAGTTCAAAACAGGTGGAGTTAGGGTTGCTCATTGATGCATACTCCAAGTCAAAACAACTCTTGGTAGTTATACTTAATTGAATTAGAAATCTAAATTAATTGAGTTCTCAATCAAAGTTTTGGGTTACGGTCCAAGTCAAGATCAAGAATTGCATCAAAAACCTTTTAATACGAGGTTTCCATGACATTAGATACATCAACTCCATAGTAAAACTATAAATATGATTGTAACAAATATAGATGAAGCTTAAATAACATACCTGTCCATTTTCACTTTGATCAAGATTTATGTTCAAAAGTCTAAATAAATAATAACCATAGGAGTCCAGACAATTTCCTTATTGTTAACTTTGTCTTGTAAACCCTTCCACTTTCCAAACATCTCCTCCACAATTATGAATACAACTCCTTTCCTTCCCAACTCGTTTTCAAGCACTCCCGCAAGTTTGCAGTGCAGCTTTACCCTCTTCAATCTAATATTTTTGGTGTGAGCTAAAATAGGTCGAATACTATTGTACCAATCAATTGCCCTAGCACCACCCCCTGCATGCAGGGTAGTGTCGCTTCCTTTCAGGATCATTCAATTCCTCAATGCTTAGGGATTAAAAAAAATTCTTGAACCAGTTATGCTTCTTCAAAGTCTTGGGGCTTACATCATTACGTCATAACCAACGGCTTGACGAAAACAGTGCTATCCACCTTCATCGCCATTAATCCAAGAAAAATAAAATGAAACAACAACTGGCACGCGTAAAATTCTTACTCGCATGTCACTAAATTGATTCAAGATGAGCTTCCAAACTGGGGGCCCGGGATGGTTTTCCAGCTCGTTCCAGCCCCATTTTTTTCCACCATCTCTTGACATCCGCACTGCTCAGCCCTTGTCTGATATCTATTTTTAGTTCAAATTCTTGAGCACTCTCCTTTTCATATCCTAGCCCAAGCGAGAAATTTTTTGCAGTCGAAGGTCATTATGCATAAACCCTTTCTCTTCAAAAAAGCAACCAATGCACTTCTACCAACTCACCACCATTGACAAAACTTGAAGGTTGAAACTTGCTGGCTCGAATCTGAGGGAAAGAATGTTGAGTTTGGGGATGTCGTGGCTATCGAGGAAGACATAGTTGATGGGTGGTTCCCAAATTTTGTTCAGTGCCTGCAAATGAAATGAACAACCTTTTGCAAATTAAACGAACAGACCTGCTTGGATTACGTGTTGATTTGAAAAAGTAACGAATATGTATTTTCCTTCATCTACCACAATCGGAATACAATCTTCGAGGACGATCCATTTTTGGAGGACGATCAAGGCTATCTCGATTCTCGACCATTCTTTTCTAAGTTGTTGAATATCCACCGAAAGTGTACAGAAAGCATGGGTAGTGCATCGAATTTGTTTAAGTAACCTGGGCTTAAAAAATATGTACGTTCAAGCCATCCAAGGGACCAACAATGAAGTCCGTTGACTTCCTTGTTGGTCTTTTGGATGGCTTGAACGTACATGTTTGTGAAGAGCATCCGTTTAAGTATTGGAAGTACTCTGAAAGAGCATATACCTGTGTTTATAGAAAGTTTACTATTTGGATGTCTTTTGTAAAGTTTTTTTTTTTAAACCATAGGAACGCCACCTCTCAAGAGTATATCTAATAGCTTTTAAGTTAGATATATCAGTAATTTGTGATTTAGTAGGGGTTTAGATATTTCTGAGCCTCTATCTCATGGGTAGCCTATCTTTCTAGCCTTATCACAAAGGCCAATGAGCAACTTTACCCCTTAATAAGCTATTTTATTAGGAACGAGCTAAACATTAGACAATCTAAATCTATTTTTTGCTAAATTTTCTAAGTTAAAGTGATTTGCAATTTAATTTGTTATAATTGGTTGAAATTAAAATTGCAATTTTAATAGTAAAAATAAATATTTCCTCAAAATTTATAAAAAAATGCAAATAGTATAAATTAGTGCAAATTGCATTCCAAAACTATAGGTTTTTTGGGTTAGTGTGTATATCTACAATTAGTTAAATTGTACAGATTTTTTGGGTTAGTATGCATATCTACAATTAGTTAAATTGTTAATCGAGGAAGTGAGATTGGAAGGTGATTTTTTGTTTTAAAGACAAATTTCTCTTTTCAGTAGGTTATTGGATGAAATTCGGTAATAAAATTTAGATTTGATAATTAAATTCTATCATTTACCAAAAAAATTACACTTTAAATGAATTTTAAACCCAATTTTCATTAAAACAATTATATTTTACAATTTTAGCTAATAAAATTTATAATTCAAACCATTCCTAAGAAATTTTTTTCCAAATTGTTAAACAAAAAAACTCATCGAGAAATTAAGGTCCATTTGCAATTTTTTTTTGGGCAACGACAATGAAAACATCACTAGTTGGAAATTATATAATTGAACTAGTTTGAATGAGTTCGAATTGGTGAGACATAAAGGGCTGCGTCTTTTGGTATGTAGTTATCGGATAAGGGTACATAGTGTTCAATTGCTGTATTTAAAGAAAAAACCACTTAGTATAAACGAGGAATAAAGAGGAACGATTTCTAATAAAAAATGTATTGGGTTTCTGTGACTGTAATTGTTAAATATGGTCGGTAAACCGATAGACGTAGCTTTGGAAGTATACAAAACTTCGATAGGTCGATGCTAAACGGTCACACCCGCAGTGGAAAACTCAAGCCCTTGGAAGCCGTTGCAGAATACATCAGGAAGAGAGAAAAATAACAACAAATATGCACCTTACAATTGCAATATAGACCCAAATTACACGCTCTACATCCAAAGCTAATAAAAAACTATCTATCCACAAAATAATAACCTGTAGACATTGTCTCACTTGTAAAGATTAAAACTAGTGAAAAGAGAAAAAAATTTCCATTTGTTGATGGAAATCTATACGTGACGTTTGTGCAAGACTCAGAAATAGAGACAACCCCGAAAAATACGTTTAACCTCAAATAGAAGCACAAGAAAATGAAGAACACAAAAAAAAACTACATGCATAAATTAAGTCCTATATGGACTAAGTTCTTGAAAGAAACCTCAAATTTCACCGGTATAATCAGCAGTCCACGATTTAAACAAGGATTTTTCTATTTTAACACTCTTCCTTAAAAAAAAAGAAATATCTTAAAAAATGGCGACATGCTCACTACAATGATTAAAGACTTGCCGGAACACCAAAATGTAAGTTCTTCATCCAAGACCGTCAGATATTTTAGTAAGAGGTGGCATGCTCACTATATGTTTAGATACAAGAGTGACAAGCTAAAATAAAAGTTGAGGCTTTCAAAGAATCTGTAACAATTTCTAAATATACTGCTTAAGAATAATTTTTTTCATATAAAGACACTAAAATTACACAAAAAATAAACCAGAGAACAAAGAAACTCTGCATAAATAAAAGAAAAAAGCTTTGCGGCTTAAATGAAATGGAAGCCTCTGTTGAGAGTGGTGTTACGCTCACATTGCGAAGAACTCACTCTTCCCCTTATCACCAATTTCCTGTCATTTAGCTCTAACGCTGATCTGATTGTCGTTATTTTGATTCGATTCAATTCGACTCTAGGTGAAAACTGTGTAGCTTTATGTGAGACTGTATGACTACAACCCTGCATATACAGAGACATATACTGAGCTTTGTATTGAATTTCGATGTCGATCCTCTTGTTTTCCCTTGCCAAACTTGCTTTGTTATCCACAAATTATAATTAAATCTAAAATTCATCAAGTACTTTCATATCAAATAGAAAATATGCCAACCTTGATATATTTCAAATTAAATTGTACACAGATTGCACAAGAGTTTCAGGGGAAATTAGCTATGGGTTAAAACTTAACAGCGTTGGTTTAGACCTTTTCTCCCACACAATATGCTTGAGCTGCCCGAGATCGCAGCAGATGCTAATGTGGCAAGCACTGCATGAGACTATGATCACTAAGTAGATTTCTTATGACATATGGATATCATGTAATTTAGTTGGTTTTATTACGCTTGCCATGTTTTGGGTTACTGCTTTTGTGATGTACATTTCAACAGATTAAATATGTATATAATATTCTTCTATTACATTACTTTTACTAAGTTTAATAATTATATGTATATAATATTCCTCGGTTATATTATTTTTGCTAGGTTTAAGAATTAATTAATTAAGTGTTTCATAGTGCTATTGTTTACAATGATCATTATAGCATTGTCGATATTAGCAATGTCGCCGGGTCTTGGGGCGCAGGAACCCAAGTCAACGTCATCTCCATCAGACCAATAATAACCTTAAAAAATAGACATTTAAGAAACTAAAAAATTAAAAAATACACAACCTTAGTTTAACTTCCATGTTTTTTTTAAATTGCTACAAGTTACTCCAAATGATCGCCCTAAGCGATTCATATATATCCCCTTGTCGGGGACATAATAAATGAGGATGAGTTTAAATTCATCAATAAATCAAGATAAATGAGGATGAGTTTAAACTCATCAGTAAATCAAAATAATCGCTACAAATTACTCCAAATGATCGCCTTGAGCGATTCATATATATCCCCTTGCCGAGGACATAATAAATGAGGATGAGTTTAAAATCATCAATAAATCAAGATAAATGAAAATGAGTAGTTTAAACTCATCAATCAAATTGATTTATTAAATGAAACTTTCGTTTTAAGTCATTATTTTTATATTTTAATTATAATAATAATAATATTTTTTTTGGCATTGCTTGATGCTAAATATATTAAATACTTAAAATTATTTTTACTACTAAAGAGTTTATTTTTTTATATGATTTATTTTTAATTAACTTACATTTTTGTTTCATTCTTTTACAAAGCATTTTTATTGTTTCTATCACCAAAAACTAGGACCATATTTTTTTATGTGAGTTATTTTTCAATCAAAATACACTTTACTTTTATTTAATTTCTTTAATTTTGTAAAATAATTGCATCTTTTGATATCGCAAGATGAATGTGATACACTTGGAAAAAAGTTTATTTTTTCATATGATTTATTTTTTGGTTAACATACATTTTTGTTTCATTCTTTTACAAAGAATATTTATTATTTCTATCACCAAAAACTACGACCATATTTTTTTTATGTGAGTTTTTTGTTTTCAATCAAAAACTACGACCATATTTTTTTATGTGAGTTATTTTTCAATCAAAATACACTTTATTTTTATTTAATTTCTTTAATTTTGTAAAATAATTACATCTTTTGATATTGCAAGATGAATGTGATAAAGTTGAGTAAAAAGCCACTTTACATGTGCTTGCATTACAAAATTATTGTTTGTTTAATAATACTTCAATGAAAGATAGTGGTCAGAAATCATTGGGCATCACCCAGTAGTCTGCCCATTCCATGCCCTCACAAAACCAATGAGATGTTAATATTGACAATTGGTGGTTTAGCATGGATTGTTTTGTTAGACATACAAAATATTTAATATTACTTAGAGATTTTTGTGTACAAAAGATTGAGAATCATTTCCAATTTAATTTCACATCATGTGCATAATTTTGTTTTAGATATGGTTCGTCATGATTGGCATAAGATATGTCTTGTCTTTTATTTTATGTTTTTATTTTAGATTTTATATATCAGGTGAGAGTAATGTGTAAGACTGGCTTTCGTGTAAGTTCCATTTACATTTTATAGTAAGAATTTCTCATTACAACTTTTACATACTATTTGGAACAAAAAATAAGATGCTATTGAGAAGACAATATTAGACAATTTTATAGAAGATTTTTAATATTTTTTAATTGGATGCTTGATTGTCATGACAAATCTTAGTTGAGGGTGCACACACACCTTTGGACAAATATTGATCATGGACTCTAAATGAGTTAAGCCTAAGAGGAGGTCATGCATTTTCATGATAAAGTTTATTATGTTCTTCAACTATCTCAATCACATACTCCTATGAATTTACTAGTAGATGATTTTACTGACACATATACTATGTTATAATTATGAAGAGAATATATTGCTTATTTATGGCGAAAATTTTTCTTGGGTGTCACATACATGCCAGTTCATCACCTAAAGGTTCTAGTTAATATTGAAAGGGATCTAATATATCACAACTATACATATTATCTAAAATTGGATTCGTTAATATTGGAGAAGAAACATATTTTCAATTCTTATGTTTTGGATTCAATATAACATACATTCATTGTGGACCTAGATGTTCTTGATATTTCATTCAGCTAGAAATATGAAGCAAATTCTAAATCCCATTCACCTATAGACGATGTAGTTTCTTCAAGTGCATATTAACTATTACAAAGGTCTATTAAGCACCAAGAATGATCAAAATACCAAATGCAAGGCAATGACTTATTTCATAGTTATTAAATGAATTGAATTTCAATATTCTCACATTTAACTGCAAAATGAATGAGAGATTCATGATACACCAAACATATAATTTAAGCAATCCATTTAAATCACAAAACCGTCAAATATTACACTACAATGCATGCTTTCAATCATCCAATTAATGATCTATGGTGCATTCTTATTATTATCACTTAAATTTCATTTTTTTGGTTTATTGAATGGAAAGAAACTATTTAGTGAAACAAATAGATATAAAAATTTATATGTATAGATTATGTGATTAAATCTTGTGAAGCATTAACATTGATAGACAAATTAAATTCCTTAACTTAATTTTTTTGTATTATTACAAATAAACTATCATAGATCCATATTAAAAACTAATCTATTAAGAATAAAAAAAACTATGACATAGAAACCTTTGGGCCTCCTCTTGAAAAGCCCCTGAAAAAGCCGCTTGTAGTTGTTTGGTAAACCGATCCCTTTCTTTTCATAACCTCAATTGCAATGTCTCTATTTTGTTGATATAATCATGCTAGGCTCTTAGTATTTTATTGTTTTGTTGGTTGAACTATATGAAAAGAGTAGTGATTAGATCATACAATTTTTTTTTTTTTTAGTTTAAAATTTATTTATACATTTATAATCGCAAGAATTCAAAGATGTTTTCATTGATATACAAGAAAACTTAGATATTTTAACACAATCTTATACAATACTGCCAAATTAACCAATTACAAGCATGCATTAATCAAATGACAATGACTACAAGAGTGGTCTGTTCGATTGATTATATGTTCACAAGCGGGGATGTTTAAGGTTTTTATGAAATGAATGGAAATAAAAATATGAGAAAATAGTCTACTTATACGGTTTACCATCTTACTTCTCTAAATCAATGATGGTAAGCACACTCTTCATTGTCATTTTTCGTGATTTTTCTTTTACTTTATGAGGAAATATTCCCACTCTTCTTGTTGCTTCTTCCAATCTATGTGTTTAGCAGTGCTACCAACAATGGTATCGCTTCTACAATATGGGCATCCCCTTTCTCAATAAATAACTAATGGAAAAAGTTTGGTACTAAACAAAAGAAAATTTCAAACATGTCAATGTAAAAGCTTTTCTTCACGTCATCCAATGATGTTCTCTGTTCAATCACTTGATATTTAGAACATTTGACAATTTTTTTCTCAATGAACTGATCGAGGTTTGTCCTCTTCACATCATCCAATAATGTTCTCTAATGGTATTTACTTTATACATTTACCATTGGTTTCCATGTAGAATAATCCCATATCCTTTACAAGGGTCAATTAATTTCTTATGACAAATTCTCAATTTGTTTTTTAATTTTTCTCTCCCACTAATCTATTATTTGATTATTTGACAACAACTATACATGCATGGATCTTCTATATAAATTTCCTTGATGAATACAACCAACAATAAAACCAATGTTGTAATATAAGTAATTACAATGCAATCTAGTTATCAACTACACAACATAATAAAATAACCACAATATGCATTCTATATATCTACATAAGCATACACACATAGATGATGAGAGAACAAATAATTATAGAGCCAACAAATAGTCTTTATTACTTTTAATAACACTTTAATTACAATGACATAATAATGCATATATATACTCTTATACAAAGTGGAGGTAGTTATAACTATTGCAACTAATTTGTTAGTTGGTCTATTTGACCAAATGCTTAGTTTACTCTTATATATAATTTTTTTGGTCAACATCTTCGCTTAGTTGACTAGTAGATTAAGGATTTTATAACAATATCCTACGACATTTTTTCTTTTCATTTCAGGTAATTGTCATTTGTATGTGAGCTACTTTCCTAGGAAATATTTATGTGATGGCCTTTATGCTAATACCTAGATGGCATTGATGTGATGTTAGTCATATGGACATTGTGGGCAATATTGTCTCAGATGCTTGATTGCATGTGGATATTGGTTGGCATTTCAATAGCTGCACAATGCTTTGTTATGTTTTTCTTGAATGCATTGATGATATCATGAATTGCAATGTGGGTCACCATAATATTATGCTTCTTATGTTGAGATAGTTGTTGTTAGTGATTCATTTTGATACTGTTGCAGCTGCAACTTTTCTCCCCCAATTTTCTTAAATTTTTGGGTCCCTCCTCATGATTTAGCATTATTATTGATCGTTGAACTCTTGAGCCTTTTGGGCGTACTGTCTTTTCGAGTAATTTTGAAGATTGATTGTCGGCCTATTTAAAGTTGCCATGTTTGTTTTTCGTGTTGGGTCGCGGACGTGAATTTAGTTTGCTAGCCGAGGATAAGTCAAGTCTTTTGTTCTTTAAGGCTGCTGTTTCGGAGGTAGAACGATTTTTTAACCTTTGCTGATTCTTAAAACTGTTTGAGGACTCATTGTTTTTTGGTTAAATTGGCGGCTGATAACTTGTCTCTCTTCCTCCTTTGCGGATCCCAAATTGATTAGCCGTCCGAAACATAAAGAGCTACGACTGACAATGTACGTTTACCTTTCAGTCGTGCACCCGAAGCCTTTTCATCCTTTTTCCTTCCGCCGTTGCGGCTGAGAAAGCCTTTTCGCGTCCGATGTCAAAGCCTTCCGACTTCCGACTAAAGTTTTCCTGCCCACGTCGCGTGTCTTCAGCCTTTTCCCTTCCGCCGTTGCGGCCCTCAAAGTCATTGAGCTTCCAAAAGGGAAAGCCGTCCGATTTTTGATTCAAAGTTTTTCCCGCCCTCTCGTCGCATGCCGGTAGCATTGACTCTTCCGCCGTTGCGGCCGGGAAAGCCATTTGGCTTCCGGTGTTGGTTTCCTCCCGATTTCCGCCGTTGGCTTTGT
>LPNX010367516.1:507543-657062 GCA_001517045.1 Pseudotsuga menziesii
TTTTGAACTGTTTTCATTATTAGATGGTTTCTCTGGTTACAATCAAGTGTTAGTAGCCGAAGAAGATAGATTAAAGACAACGTTCAGAACAAAATGGGGAACCTTCGCCTACAGGAGAATGCCCTTTGGGCTTATAAATGCTGGAGCGACGTTTCAGAGGGCTATGGACATAGCTTTCCGCGGATTGATTGGTCGAAGTGTTTTAGTATACCTTGACGATATTACAATATTCTCGAAGAGAAGAGGAGAGCACGCGTTTCACTTAAGGCAAATTTTTGAACGCTGTCGGAAATATGGCATCTCACTCNGAAGAAGTAGTGGAAGCGGAAAGAGAAAGTATTGAAGATTATCCAGAACAATCAGGAGAGAAAGGTGCAGGAAGAAAAGCCTTATTGTTTAATAATCCTAAGGAAGAAAAGTCGTCGAATTTGGAAAATATGGCCAAAATGATGCAGAAGCTTTCCAACAAAATCATAGATTTAGAGAAAGAGAAGGAAACACAAAAGTTTTATAAACCATATTATAAGAAAAGAGAGGACAATAATCAGTCTCAACCTCCTCTGCATAATACAACATCTATGAATTTGACAGAGATAGGGATGGAAAATTTTTGCACTTTCCACCAACAACCCCACTCTGAGAAGAATTGTCCGCAATGGATAAATTCAATGACGTTGGCCATGAACTAGATGTTGGATTCTAGATTAACCGAAGAAGGAGATGAGGAAAGAAAAGAAAATGCCACTGCAATGAATGAGCAAGAAGAGGAAACTATGGCTTTGTGGAATTCCGTTTCCTTATTTGATGCTGAAGAGGAAATCAACATAGCAACAAGGAGCCAAGGGCCGATTAAAGACAACAGTCTTATACTGCCAAAGATCAAAAGGCTACAAAGAAATATAAAGAAATTTCAAAACAGACCCTCANCTTTGCCCCATAATAAAAAAGGGATGCAATCATTTATGGGAACGATAAATTTTGTGCGAAGGTTTGTGCCTGATTTTGCTCAGATTGTCAAGCCGTTGCAGCAGATGGTAAAGCAAAATGCACTATTCAAGTGGACTGAAATTGAGAAGAGCACATTCAGCAAAATCAAAACTGCTGTTGCACATGCGCCTTCCCTGAAAAGCCCAAACTTTGACAAAGATTTTATCTTGTATACCTTCGCATTCGATGATTCAGTAGCAGCTGTGCTCACCCAAAAGGAAGATGGGGGGGATGAATTCCCAATATCCTTTATGAGTACTAGTCTACAAGGGGCCGAATTGAATTACCTAGCTATTGATAAACAAGCTTACGCGGTATTCAGAGCAGTAAATCAATTCAGACCTTATATTTAAAAAATAGGACCAAGGTGATCGTCCCCTACCCCGCTGTAAGGTCTCTTCTTATACAGAAGGAGTTAGGAGAAAGAAGAGGCAACTGGGTAACAACAATTCAAGAGTACGACCTTGAATTCAAGCCATCATCTATAGTTAAAGGACAAGGGTTGTGCAAACAGGTGACTGAAAATGGAAAAAATGAAGAACACGCCTGGGAAGATGAAGCCGAATTACATGTAATGGAGGTATGTCCTTTGTTTACAACTCCCGAGTCTTGGTATAGAGACNATGATATAGTTCCAGAATTCATTATTACCAGCCAAGATCCTAGGCAGAATGACGTGCGGGCCAGGCCAAATGAAGGAAAGATGAATGCTGATAAACCTCACCCCATTGAGCAGCCGATGGATTATGACATAGTGGAGGATTTAAAGAAGGTAAAGGCAAATGTTCCACTATTCGAAATGTGTAAAGTGCCGCAACAAAAAGAAAGACTGTTGAAAGCACTTGAAGCATCGGATGAAAATCTGCCCGCTAACAATCAACCTCAGGAAGAAGAAGAAATTGGAGAAACTAGCGTTGGAGGTAAGTCTAAAAGCAAACATCCACCTTTCCTCCTCACGTTTGAAATTTTCAATCATAATGTACATAATTTCTTGGTAGACTCAGGGGCATCAGTTAATGTCATGCCCATATCAGTTTGTAAAAAGATAAATGGGCAGCCTAAGCCATCCACATGGAGGGTTGTTCAGTTGGATAGGACATATGTAAAGGTAATTGGTGAGATGGAAGATGTCCTAGTCCGTCTGGCATCCAATGACAAAGTATGCCAAGTTATTAACATCGTGGTGGCCGATATACCAGACGCNCATTACTTGCAAGCAGGGCTGTTGCCAGAACACTGGAGTTCCAAGCAAAGAAGAGCGCTGCGTCTTAAATCAGCTTCCTATCAACTTGTTGAAGGAGTATTATTTATAAATAATTATGACGGGGTTCTTCTCAGATGCTTAGAAAAGGAAGATGCGAAGAAAGTGATGGCAGAATTGCATGACGGTCCTGCTGGGGGCCATTATTCAGGAGATACCACAACCCACAAAATCCTCAGAGCCGGTTGCTATTGGCCTACGCTCTTCAAAGATGCACATGCACATGTCAGAAGGTGTGATATTTTCCAAAGGTGTAGTGGGAGACAGCCTAAAGCAGCAGCACCTCTAAAGCCCATGATGATCACGGAGCCATTTGAGCAATGGGGACTGGATATTATTGGAGAAATAAAGCTGAATTCCTCTTTGCAGCACAAGTACATTCTGACCGCTACTGATTATTTCACCCGCTGGGTCGAAGCTATCCCGTTGCGCAAGATAAATGAAGACGAGGTCATCAGCTTCCTGCAAGATCAAATCATGACCAGGTTTGGAGTTCCAGTTTCGTTAGTCTTTGATAATGCTAAGTACTTTTCATCAATTAAATTGACTGCTTTCGCTCATGATAAAGGGATAAAATTGCATTATTCTGCTAACTACTATCCACAAGGAAATGGCCTGGCTGAATCCTCTAATAAAAATCTGATTAGAATCCTAAAGAAGACTGTAATAGAAAACCAGAGGAGTTGGCACTCAGCACTACCAAACGCCCTTTGGGCTAATAGAGTCACCCCCAAGTCTGCGATAGGAGTATCACCTTATACCCTTGTGTATGGTAAAGAAGCCATTCTTCCACCCAACATCATGCTGCCGTCTTCTATTTTAGCCCAAGAGTCTAGTGGGTCAGAGAATGAAGTTTTACAGATGAGGATATGCAATCTCCTGAAAGCAGAGGAGGCTAGGACTAAGGCTAGAGAACGCTTTAAGCAACAACAGGAAGTAATAAAAAGATGGTTCAACAAACATAAAGCTGGAACAAAGGACTTTGAAGTGGGAGACTTAGTTCTCAAATGGGATCATCCCCATGATGAGAAGGGAAAGCATACTAAATTCCAACAGTTGTGGGTAGGCCCTTTTCAAGTTGCAGCAAAGCTCGGCCCGTCTACTTATAAGCTGCAAAATATACAAGGGTGGGAAGAGAACTTACCAGTAAATGGTTTAGTTCTCAAACCTTATTTTTCCTGATTTTCTGTGAAGTTCTTCTGTCTTGTATATAAATAAGCTGTTTGGCTGTTTTTTGAGTCATGTTTTTCAGTTTGTTTGATTTAAGATTTATTGATTTCAATAAAGGGAATGAACCTGCGGTTGCATGGGGAACAACCAAATTTTTTGGGATTGATAAACGTTTTTGGGTATCAGACTGTGTGCGTTGCTATTTATGTTGCTAAAAGAACTTCTTCCAGTTTAGCAATTTTCTCGAATAAACCCTGTGTGCATTGAAGTCCTGCTTAACCCTTGTGAAATAAACTGGATTCGAAGAGTCTGGAATACTATGTTGAGGCTCCATCCACGTCACACTTAAAATGTTCTAAGGAGCGACAACAGAAGACCCATGGAAAGGAGCAAGGTGAACAGTATATTAAATATAAATGATCCCATGCCAATAAATGAATGCCAAAAGGCAAATAAGAGTCAAAAGAAAACTCCTATGAAAGCATCATACATCAAAGCAAATGCTGAATCATAAGTACTAAGTGGCCGACATATCCCCTCCATCTGTGAGCTGAACATGAAGTACATCGCTCACACAAAAGGACACTATGGGATAGAGTATCCTGAATTAAAATTCAGTAAGAAAGGCATACAGGAAGACTCATATGAAAAGGGAAAAAAGTCCAGAAGCACAGAAAGTGCTAAAGTGGCATGGGAATGAGGAACAAACGAATATTTCTGTTTGCCATATGCTACAATCCTGTGGTTTCCAAGCTATCCGCTACCTGAAGACAAAGATAATAATGAAACTCATCTTCTGGCCTCAACAGAGTTATCTGGACTTGAAAATCTTGGTTTCCACTCTCCCTTATTGGACTATCATCAATGATTAAAGGTACACACTTCTGTCATTTGAGAAATCTGGAAAGCTGGAAGAATTCAATAGATGCATTATTGTTAAACAGTCTGTCACCCAAAGAACACTCGCCCAAAGATCTAGGTTCACCAGGTAATCGCCAGTTGTTGCAGCTGCAACTTTTCTCCCCCAATTTTCTTAAATTTTTGGGTCCCTCTTCATGATTTAGCATTATTATTAATCATTGAACTCTCGAGCCTTTTGGGCGTACTGTCTTTTCGAGTAATTTTGAAGATTGATTGTTGGCCTATTTAAAGTTGCCATGTTTGTTTTTTGTGTTGGGTCGCGGACGTGAATTTAGTTTGCTAGCCGAGGATAAGTCAAGTCTTTTGTTCTTTAAGGCTGCTGTTTCGGAGGTAGAACGATTTTTTAACCTTTTTTGATTCTTAAAACTGTTTGAGGACTAATTGTTTTTTGGTTAAATCGGCGGCTGATAACTTGTCTCTCTTCCACCGTTGTGGATCCCAAATTGATTAGCCGTCTGAAACATAAAGGGCTCTAACTGATGATGTACGTTTACCTTTCAGTCATGCACCCAAACCCTTTTCTCTTCCGCCGTTGCGGCTGAGAAAGCATTTTCGCGTCCGATGTCAAAGCCTTCCGACTTTCGACTAAAGTTTTCCAGCCCACGTCGTGTGTCTTCAGCCTTTTCCCTTCTGCCATTGCAGCTCTCAAAGTCATTGAGCTTCCGAAAGGGAAAGACATCCGATTTCCGATTCAAAGTTTTTCCCGCCCTCCCGTCGCATGCCGGTAGCATTGACTCTTCCGCCGTTGCGGCCGGGAAAGCCATTTGGCTTCCGGTGTTGGTTTCCTCCCGATTTCCGCCGTTGGCTTTGTTATCACAAGCCTGGAGAAGAACGAGGTAGTATAGTCGGATTTTGTAAAATGACGGTGGTGCACCTGACCATTTCCTGTGGATTAGCTGTTCAGTCAGTTTAGTTTGCTGCTGTGGTTTAAATGCGTTTCCCACAAATGATGCTTGTCGTTTGATTGCAAGTATTTTCCGAAGATCGGTCAAGGGAGGCAGACCGTTTGATGAAGGTAGATCCGAAACCAGCAGGATCGTAAGATGGACAAACCAAAGAAAAGACAAAATGAATGGTGACAAAGGAGCAGTTCTGAAAGGTCCGGCAGTTACTTAGCCAATCATGGGCAGGCGTAGAAAAGATAAAGGGATATGAAGCATTGGGGAGGGGAAAGGTCATTCGTTTGGGGAGCAGCCCAAACGGTCTGCGGCTGTAGTTTAAATACTTGAAAGTTAGAATTTAGAAAGGACTTTTTCCCGGGAAAACTTGTAAACAATTTGCTTGTAAGAGAAACTACTTCGTTTTACAATCAGAAACTGCAATTTTTTGCCTGCCGGAGAAAGCGAAATGTGGAATGTATCAATGTGACTAAATGAATAATGTTGAAGGGGAACTATTTCGTTTTCAACTGTGTTTCATTAGCTGTGAGAGTATTTAGCTTCCTGAACCTATGTTCTTGTTGAATGTTCTTCAATATATTTTGTGATGTTTTCCACTGTGAGTAATGAATGTTGTTCATAAAACAATTGGCTAACTGGTTGTTAAAAAAGCTACAATTGTTCATGTGTCTTGAAAGAAGTATCAGCTATCTGTAACTTTTCATTATGCATGTGCAAAATATATTGCTCACCAATGAATGATAATCCTGCTCCCTAGGGATAGTTTAGGTAGTTAGTTTATTTTCTTGTTGTATGCGATTTGGATGCTTGTGAGACTTAAGACGAGAGGTAAGAACATGCGCATCACATTGTGACTATTCCTCGCATCTTTATCACCCTGCATTGTTAATTAGGCACTTGCATATCATACATTAAGTCAAAAAAATACAAAATATACGGTGGACCGGGCCGCAACCGGTAAAAAGCCTTTGTTTTTGTTACTTTGACCTACGGTAGCCGGACCGCAAACCAGACGGATTCCCCATACCAAACAGTCACGGGCTAGTTGGGAACGTTGACTAGGGAGAATCCCTTACTGTTGTTGCCTGTGAATTTCCAGGTCTCAACAGATAGGTATTGTGATAATCTTGTGTTAAACAATGGTTACATAACTTTGAATTATTATTGTGGTGTACACTCTATCATCTAACCCAAGTGCACGAGGTTGATTGATAGTTATTTTAATCACCCTTCTTATTGTAAATAAATGATTAAATCAATTGTACATTGAATACGTTTACCCCAAGAACAAAAATCTTGTGAGATACCATGCACTATATACACATGACACAAGTTTCATTATTCGTAGCAATTTATACAATGAACTTAAAAAAGGAATTGATGTTGTATGAAAGCAATCACACCACACTTCCTGAGAAAGTAAACACACTTACTAGAAAAACTAAACACACTTGTAGGAATTTAAATGAATGAATTAAAATAATATACACAACATAAGAGAAAGGAATTAAAATGCATCTATTCTACTCATGCTCTAATGGTTTATGGATATCTCCTTCTTATGTAGGTAAGGGGCCCATTTCTTGATGCATATGAAGGAGATCCTTGTGCCCTCCTTATAAAATAAAAGGTAATTGAAACAAGTTACATTAAACTATAAATGAAGAATATTAAAATGAAAAGGAAAAATAAGTTTATTACTATCAAGAGTGTCTTCAATAGATGATTTTCCAATATGATCTTCAATATGCAATCTCCAACTCCAACTCTAATCTCTCCTTCCTCTCTTCCCAAAAACACATTAAGTCTTCTCCTTTTATAGACAGACTAATACAACAAATCTTCAACTACTTGGAGTGAAAATGGAATCTAAGAGAGAAAATAAGATTTAGATCCATATTTGTTTGAAAGAATCCTTACTAAATAGAACTATTTTACTGAAATAGCAATGGAAATAGGATATAGTTTCATATTAGTTGGAAACAACCCAGTTAAATAGGACCACGCCACATAACCAAAATATTCCTACAAATGGATTTACACTATCAAATCAAATTAGCTGGTAACTGATCTCAAATACTATTATAATTTTTCTATCCTAAGAATATTAGTTGGAAAATAATTTCAACTAATATAATTAATATTATTTCTTATTTACGATTTACTTATTCAAAATATGAAATATTGTCCTTGGTTAAATGTTACCCAAAAATTGGATGAAAATGGTCGTATAAGTTCTTATGTAGCACAAACAAAACACATGTTTATGCTTCATAATATTGTCAAAACTGTACTATATTTTGGACTCATCATCTCCTCACAACCACATACGTTGTTGGTTCCACAATAACCAAGTGCACTTGCTTGATGTAGTACTTTCCAAATTTTAGTCTTGTCCCACAATATCCAATCTCACTCGCTTGATATAGCACTTGCCAAATTCTTGTCCCACATCATATAATCACTCTCTCTTGATGCAATTCTTGCCAATTTTTAGAAATAAACGCTTCGATACGTGCATCACTAAGTTTCGTTTTATCGGTTTCAAGTTGTTGCTTCATTAGATTGCCATTTCTGGTTTTCAATCTAATGGAATATTTTATATCATATTATTATTTCTAACATAGATAGAAAGAACATCCCATGTGTATCATTTGTTGGTGATGAAATTACCAACACAATAGTTGGAAGAAATATCACCATATTCAAACTACAATGCCTCTCAAATGAAACTTTGAACTCCTAAATTAGAGGGAAATATCCTAGTTCAAGGGAATGCTAAAAGGATTCTCCAAAATATAGATACCTCAATCTATCTTTGAAGTCTTCAACAATATTTCCTATTTTCAATATATATGGAAAGTAGACATAATTGTAGTGTCAACATACATGAAAGTATATGATAATATTTTAGTGCCTCCCCCAACCAAGTTGTCATTGGTTCCATAATGACACACAGAATCTTAGAACATGATTGCGATGGAATATTTTATTTCCTTTTTTCTATTTAAGAATGTGCTTGCGAGAATTTGGTTTTCAAGCAAATCCTCACTTAATGGTACCACAAGGGTTTCACCATTTTAGAGTTTTATTTTGAATTTAACATCACCACCAACTTTCTTTTTAGGCCAAAGGATACGATCTTAGAAATTGGTTTTCTAACATTCCATGTGTTGAGAATATAGTTGTCATTGATGTCAAAGGAGTTCATGAATGAAAAATGAATAACAAATAACATGTAGCAGGATGAAATTAGTAAACGACAAAGGATCCATTACATGGATTATCATTGATGTAAAAGGAAAATTAGTAACATGGTTGATGACAAGGGAAAATCAGTAACATGGTCGATGACAGGAGAAGGATCTGCAAAGATAGTGGAAGATAACAGTCGCAATTGAAGATCCATAGATCAGACAAATCTATAGCCGGAACTTAATTCCGCAAAGTGGAGTTGCGAATAAGGTAAATAGATATACCCTGTCCATGTGCTTTAAGATCGTGTTGCGGAGATTTGAAGGTGTCGAAGATCTACGACCAGAATGAATTTCACAAACAAAATAGTGAGGAGGATAAAAAGGGAGTTGGGTTGCGAAATCAGAAACTAATTGCCAAGAAGGAGATCGAGATCAATGAACGAGGTTGATTGCGGAAGCAGATCAACAGATGTCAACGATTTCATTGGGAGAACTAGCACGAAAAAATAATATTCTGATGTGCACAAAATTTCTCAAAAATCCACTTTATGATATTTGAAGTCCATCGTCGATCTAGATCTGATGGTCCTCATTCATTTCGCTGATTAACTAGCAGGTGAGTTAATAACAGAGCTTGGACGAGAAATTCTTATGTAATCTAGTTATTGAAGAATTGGAGTCTGCTCTTCATTGAGCGTTGTCTGGGACATTGGACGGGTTGGTTATATTTAGCAGTTCTGCTAAATTAGAACCGACAAAATCATGTATCAGTCCATCTAAATACTGCATATAGAGGGGATTGACATCAGGTACATGGACGGTCGAGATCAGTCGTGAGAAATGCAGAAGCCGATTTTGATAAGATCGACAACATCGAATCATTTGCGCCCAAAGAAAAGGGAAGATCCACAAACCCGCATTTGATTATAGATCAACTGTTAGGATTGAATCCGCAAGGAAATCAACAGTAGGGAATGATTTCTGCACAAAGAAAAGGGGAGATCCACAAACCCGCATTTGATCATAGATCAATGGTTAGGAAGACATCTGCAAAAGATTGACGGTGCAAAAATAAGTCCGTTAGGGGAATGTGGAAGGCAGGTAGGGGAAGGCGGATAATCATGAAAAGACTTTGGGAAATGTTACAGTTCTGCTACCCAAAATCCGGAAGATTGATAGTCCAGAAAACATCTGTGTAAGATCGACCTTGCAGAAGAAAAATGGTGGAAAACAGAAATCTCGAAAAGAAATTTTAAAAATGTCACAAGCTCGCAATCTGCAATCCAGAATATTGACGGTTAGGATAGCACTCAAACAAGATTGACGGTGCATAAAGAATAGTGCAGAAAGTGGAAATATTTAAATGACATGTTGAAAAAGTCACAAACTCACAAGATTGCGGAAGATCAATGGTCAGGATAGAACTCGAATGAGATCCATGATGCGGAAAGATTGGTTAGAAAAGAGGAAATCATGGAATGCTATTTGGAAAAGTCACATATCCGATATTCAATTTTTATCTTAGATCTACGGTTAGGAAAAATCCCAAAATGAGATCAATGGCTCAGGATGATTTTGGAAATAGAGATTGCGGAAGAACATGACTGGAAGATTAAAATGTAAATTGATTAACAAAGAATTGTTTTAGTTGTTTTGTAGAATCACAATGGAGGTAGATGACTCGTCGACTCAGTCCTAGAATAAGGAATTGAGTTTTCATGAAGAGGCATGATCAAAGAATGAAATGGCACAATGGTGAAGAGATGCATCCGCAGGAAACGTGAAGATATTTATCAACAAAATAGTTGAAGCAAAGAACTTGTCTTTCTGATTACGAATGGAAGAGTCCAAAAAGTGAATAGAAGACTGATAAAAATTAGTCCAGGGTGGTAGGGTGGCGCTAGGGCATGCTATAAGTTTGCAAAGGGCAGTGTAGCATCCTTGTCTATTGGAGAAGGAAAAACCCTAGGTGTTGAAGAATCCTTGTCTATTGGAGCAAATAGAAACCCTGGTGTTGTAGCACCCTTGTTTGTTGAAGCAGAAAGAAATCTAGGGTGTTGGTGCATCCTTTATGTAGCAAGCAGATAAAGCAGTTTTGTAAATTCATCTTATTAATGAGTTTGAATTGGTGGTTTTCTCTTTGAAGTTTCCACAATAAAAATTGTGTCTTAACCTGTTTGATTCATTGTGTGTTTTGTTATTCTCGGAAGAAAGAGACAATATCGATTCACCCCCCCTCTCAGTATTGTGGGATAATCCAACAATTGGTATCAGAGTCGGTTCCTTCACTACAGTTTAACCACTGGAAGGTAGATCCTATTTAAAAGCCACTATGGATCAACAACAAGGTTTAGCTACCAAAAGACCTCCATAATTCACATGAGAAAATTATGCATATTGGAGTGTGAGAATGAAGTACCATCTGATGTCCCTTGGATGGAAAGTTTGGGCAGCAATTGAGAAATAGTATAAAATAGATGACCAAGCACATACATACCTAGAGGAACTAGTCCAATATGAAGGTAATGCCAAATCACTAAATGCAATCCTGAGTGGGTTGAAAAACTCTATATTTACAAAAGTTATGTGATGCAAGACTGCTAAACAAGCCTGGGATAAGTTAAAAATGATCTATGAAGGAGCATCTAAAGTAAAAGAATCCAAGCTTCAGACATATAAAGGGCAATTTGAGAGCCTTAAAATGAAAGAAGAAGAAAATATTAGGGAATACCTTCTAAGAGTGGATGAGGTTGTCAATTGTATAAGAGGTCTTGGAGGAAAATTAAAAGAGAGAGAAGTTGTGAGAAAGGTACTAAGAACGTTTCCAATGAAATATGACTCAAAAGCATCCACCCTGGAAGAACTAGATGATCTTGACCATGTGACAGTAGATGAATTACATGGAATCCTCACTGCATATGAGATGAGAACGGGACTAAATGAATCCTCAATAAAAGAAGCAACATTTAAAGCCTCATCCAAAAATCAATCAGAGAACCTAGATGCTGAGGAAGCTTCTTTTATTAAAAAAAATTAGAAGGGTACTGGAAAATATAAAGGAAAGTTACCCCTAAAATGTTTTAACTATGGAAGAATTGGACATTTTGCTTCAAAATGTACTTACCCTAAAAAAGATGAAAGTAATGACAGAGAAACCTCAAAATTAAAAAAGGGTAAAACAAGAAACAAGAATAAGTCCTATGAGAAAAAGAAATTTGTCTACACCATGGAAGGTAGTGAAGATGAGGAAACTGAAATTATATTCATGGGTCTTGACACTCAAGCTTCAAATAGTGACTCAGATGTAGAAGGAGAAGTAGACTTAAGAGCTAAACTTGTTAGCCCTCTTGAAGAACTTGAGAAACGCAGGAAAAAGAACAAATAATCAAGTCATATCATTAGTGACTTGGAAGATCAACTTCTAGATGCCAAAAGGATTGAAGAGGACCTAAACCTGCAGCTCAAAAGAAGAATATAAGAATATGAGAGACTTGAAGAAGAGATCATACAATTCAAGAAAAAGCTTGACGAAGGATCTATCAAATCAAAGTTTGAGAATAGCTCAAGGATTCTAGATGACATCCTGAATAGCCAAAGAGCATCAAGTGATAGATCTGGCTTGGATTTTAACAAAGAAAAGAAACACAAATGTTTCTCTTTCACTAATCAAGGAGGAAACAAGAAAAGTTATGTTGAAGCACTAAAGAGTTCAGTTAAAAAGGAAGATAGCAAGAAAACTGCCCCAAACTCTTAAGATAAAAACAGAAATAATATCGTTCCTAAGAGACCAAATAGACATCTGTAGATATTTTTAGGTCACTGTTACTCTTGTAATAACTTTGGTCATAAAGCCTTAAATTGCAGAGCTTATGGGAAGGTTCCTAAATGCAAAAAAAAGTCATCAAGCAATAAACCAAAAGGAAGTCATAACCTTTTTACACTTCTTCAAAAATATGACATAGGGTGTTACAAATGTAATAACCATGGACATATGGCAAGAGATTGTAAAATGATGACTCCTACAAGGAATACTGTTGCAATTAAGTCTCGAGCAAAAAAAAAAAAGAAGTATTGGAGGGAAAAGGAAGAAAAGGAAAGTTCCATGATTGCTCTATGTGCAACAGAAAATCAAAACATATGGCACTTGGACAGTGGGTGTTCAAAACATATGACTGGTGATCCAAACAAATTCATAACACTAAAAGATAATAAGGGTAAAGTCACTTTTGGGGAAAATTTGTCTTCCAAGATAATTGGCAAAGGAACAGTTGTTGTTAATAACAAGATCAAAGCAGAAAATGTATAACTAGTAGCAAATATCATGCCTAATCTCCTAAGTATAAGTCAAACATGTGATTAAGGGCACATCTGTATTTTGACTCGAAGAAATGTGCGATCAGGAAAAAGGACTCGGGAAGAGTTATTGGCATTGCTATAAGAAATTCAAACAATGTATACATCCTAGAAAATGAAAATAAATGTTACTTAAGTATGGTTGATGAAAGTTGGTTATGGAACAGGAGGATGGGACATTTAGATTTTGACAATCTTGTCAAAATAAGTAAGAAGGAAGTTGTAAGAGACTTGCCTAAAATTGTAAAACCCCTAAACTCCATTTGTAGACATTGTCAACATGGGAAGCAAATTAGTGTCAATTTAAAAAAAAGAACATATGGCCTCACATCCTCTGGAAATAGTGCACATAGATCTTTGTAGACCAACAAGAACTAAAATCTTGCAGGGGGAATATTATTTCATGTTGCTCATTGATGATTACACAAGGATGACTTGGGTGACATTTCTCAAAGAAAAATTAGAAGCCTTTAAGAAGTTAAAAATCTTCAAGGAAATGGTTGAAAATGAGACACATATGAGGATCAAATGTCTTAGATCAGAAAATGGGGGAGATTTTACTTCAAATGAGTTTGATGAGTTTTTTCAGAAACATGGAATCAACATACAATTTTCAGCTGCAAAGACTCCTCAACAGAATGGTGTGGTTGAAAGGAAAAATAGAACAACCGAAGAAGCTTCTAGAAGAATTCTTAATGAAGCAAAGCTGTCAGATGCATATTGGAAAGAAGAAGTATACAAAGTTGTCTATATACTTAATAGAGGACAACTCGGAGTGAATAAGGACAAGACCCCTTATGCACTATGGTATGGAAGACCAACCTCAGTCAAATATTTCAAAGTATTTGGAAGTAAGTGTTACATTAAAAGGAACGAGGATGATCTTGGCAAGTTTGACTCTAGGACCGATGAAGGAATATTTCTAGGATATTCATCCTCTAAGAAGGCATATAGATTTAAAAAAAAAAGGTTACAAAATATTGTAGAAAGTGTAGATGTAAGAATAGATGAATTAAAACCAAGAAGTAATGATAGTGCTGAAAATACAAATAATAAAGACTTACAAGAGGACAAAAGTATTCATAATGAAGGAGAAGGAATATAGAAGGAAGATACACAGGAAAGTGAAGAAGACTCCCCAAGACCCGATACAAAAGGTCCATTTGGAAGGATACAAAAGAATCATCCAGAGAAATAGATCATAGGTGATAAAAATGTTGGAATTAGTACAAGAAGAAAACTATCATTTAATGAATAAGCCCTACTCTGAATAGTGGAACCTAAAAAATTTACAGAATCTAGCAAAAGTAATGAATCGGTCAAATCCATGAATGAAGAACTAGATCAGAATGAGAAAAACGAGACCTGGGAACTTGTCCCAAGACCCAAAGATAAGAATGTTATAGGGACCAAATGGGTTTTCAAGAACAAATTCGATCAGGATGGTCAAGTGATAAGGAACTAGGAAACATTAGTATGTAAAGGGTATGCTCAGGTAGAAGGGATTGATTTTGAAGAAACTTATGCCCCTGTGGCAAGACTTGAAGCAATCAGAATGTTTCTAGCACTCTCAAGCCATAAAATTTTTAAAGTATATCAAATGGATGTCAATTCTGCATTTTTGAATGGAAAGGTAGAAGAAGAGGTTTATATTGAACAACCCAAAGGTTTCCAATTATGAGAAAACAGAGACTATGTTTGCAAACTGAAAAAGACACTCTATGGTCTCTAACAAGCTCCAATGGTTTGGTTTTCAAGGCTGGACAACTACTTTAAAACAATGAGGATTTAAGGGAGGTGCCATTGGAAGCAATCTCTACTTAAAAATCGAAGATGAGAATATGATCATTATTGTTGTTTATGTAGATGACATCATATTTGGAAGTAATTTGCAAATACTACGTGTAAACTTTGCTTTTGAAATGAAGAAGGAATTTGAAATGTCAATGTTGGGGGAACTAACATTTTTCTTGGGGTTACAAGTTTATCAAACAGACAAAGGAATATTTATCTCTCACATCAAATACATACTTAAAAGATTTAAGATGGAAGACTCCAAACATGTTAGTACTCCTATGGTCACAGGTTGTAAATTAAGTAAGGACGATGAGTCTCTAGAAGTGGATCATACCATGTATAGATTCATGATAGGCAGCTTGTTGTATGTGACAACTACAATACCAAATGTGATGCAAGCTGTAGGTTTGGTTCACAGGTTCCAGTGAAGCCCCAAAGAAACACATGTAACTGCAGTAAAAAGGATTTGCAAATATTTGAAAGGTACTATGGAGTATGGGTTATGGTACTAAAAAAGTAAAGACTTTATCTTAAAAGCATTTACTGATGTAGATTGGGCAGGAAGTGTGGATGATCGAAATAGAACCAGTGGAGCAACATTCTTCTTAGGAAATGGTTTGGTTTCATGGTTAAGTAAAAACCAATCTTCCATTTCACTCTCCACAGCAGAGGCCGAATATATTGCTGTTGCATCATGTTGCGCCCATGTAATTTGGATGAAGCATACACTAGAAGAATTACTTGTGAAGTATGACCACCCAATAATAATAAATTGTGATAATACCAGTGCCATAAATATGTCAAAAAACCCTGTCATGCACTCTAGGAAAAAACACATACCATTAAAATATAATTTCCTAAGAGAACAAGTGTCCCAAAAGGTTTTTAAACTGGAGTATGTTGATACAAAATAACAGGCTGCTGGCATTTTCACCAAGCCACTACCTAAGGAAGCCTTTGAGCATCTTAGATAGAAGATGGGAGCAATTCCCTTACAAAAATCGTAGAGGAGGAAGCACAATCTTAGGGGGAGATATGATGATAGGGGGAGTTGTCAGAAAGAAGAAATACAAGAAATCCTCAATAGCATAATAGGTTATCCTTTGTCATTGTTGTCAAAGGGGGATAATGCTTAGATGTTGCCATCAATGCTAAAGGGGGATATTGTTGAGAATATAGTTGTCATTGATGTCAAAGGAGTTCACAAATGACAAATGAATAACAAATAGACATGTAGCAGGATGAAATCAGTAAAAGGCAAAGGATCCATTACATGGATTATAATTGATGTCAAAGGAGTTCAACAATGACAAAGGAAAATTAGTAACATGGTTGATGACAAGGGAAAATCAGTAACAGGGTCGATGATAGGAGAAAGATCTGCAAAGAAAGCAGTGGAAGATAATAGTCGGAATTGAATATCTATAGATCAGACAGATCTACGGCTAGAACTTAATTTCACAAAGTGGAGTTGCGAATAAGATAAACATATATACCCCGTCCATGTGATTTAAGATCGTGTGGCGGAGATATAAAGGTGTCGAAGATCTATGGCCAGAATGAATTTCACAAACGAAATAACGAGGAGGATAAAAAGGGAGTTGGGATGCGAAATCATAAACTAATTGCCAAGAAAGAGATTGAGAGCAATGGACGAGGTTGATCGTGGAAGCAGATCAACAGTTTTCAATGATTTCATTGGGAGAACTGGCGCGGACAAATAAAATTCTGATGTGTATGATTTTTTTCCAAAATCCACTTTATGATATTTGGAGTCCACTGTCGATCTAGATATGATGGCGCTCATTGATTTCACTGATTAACTAGAAGGTGAGTTAATAGTAGAGATTGTACGCAAAATTCTTATGTAATCCAGTTATCGAAGAATTGGAGTCCGCTCTTCAAAGAGCGCTGCCTGGGACATTGGTCGGGTTCGTTAGATTTAGCGGTTCTGCTGAATTAGAATCGACTAAATAATGTATCAGTCCATCTAAAGACTGCATATAGAGGGGCCTAGCATCAGGTACGTGGACGGTCCAAATTAGTCATGAGAAATGCGAAAGCCAATTTTGAGAAGATCAATGACAGTGAATGATTTTCGTACAACTAAAAGGGAAGATCCACAAACCCACATTTGATCATAGATCAACGGTTAGGACTGAATCAACAAGGAAATCTATGGTGGGGAATGATTTCTGCACAAAGAAAAGGGGAGATGCACAAACCCGCATTTGATCGTAGATCAACGATCAGGAAGACATCTGCAAAAGATCGACGGTGTGAAAAGGAGTTTGTCAACAGAATGTGGAAGGCATGAAGCAGAAGGTAGAGAATTGCGAAAATACTTTGGGAAATGCTACAGTTCTGCTACCCAAAATTAGGAAGATTGACGGTGTGGAAAACATCTGCATAAGATCGATGGTTCAGAAGAAAACATCCAAATATGTAGCATGTAGTTCATCAACAAAAATATATGAAAATAAAATAGTGAGAATAACCCAAGGTGGTGATTAGTGATAACTTAGAATTCACAAATTTTTGAACATGCGGTCACTGTTTTAAATATAAAAAATCAGTAATTACACTTACATTGGGAGTTATATTAATGCATGTTTCTCCAATAGCAACAAGTTTTATAATCTCATTTGTCTACCCCTTCGAAATCGGCAAAATTAAACCAGTAAAAAATATTTTTTCACAATTTCCAATTTAAATCATCACTCATTGTTTTGACAATAATTTTTTCATATAATATCCAATTTATGTGGTTCAAATTGAGATAATTAACATTGGTACCTTTATAATGCCAAATATGTAGCATGCAGTTCATCAACAAAAATATATGAAAAATAAAATAGTGAGAATAACCCAAGGTGGTGATTAGTGATAACTCAGGATTCACAAATTTTTGAACATGCGGTCACTGTTTTAATCACAAGATTTGATTTTGATATAAAAAATCAGTAATTACACTTACATTGAGAGTTATATTAATGCATGTTTCTCCAATAGAAACAAGTTTTATAATCTCATTTGTATACCCTTTCGAAATCGACAAAATTAAATCGATAAAGAATATTTTGTCACCATTTCCAATTTAAATCATCACTCATTGTTTTGAATATCCAATTTACGTGATTCAAATTATAATATCCAATTTATGTGATTCAAATTGAGATGTAAAGTATTTTACAAGTTATTATAATACATTTATTCACTATTTCTAAATTTCCAAGGTCAACTACATTTACAACGTGGACCACCTATCAATCCATTTGGTGCTCCAAGAATTCACCTTCCTCACAGTTTTCTTGATTTTCTAGTTTTACCTTTGGTTTGTTTTTTGAACCTTTCCGTTTGTTATTAGAATTGAGTGTTTTTTTGAACATATATTTTTCGTTTGTTATTAGAATTGAGTGTTGCCAATTGGCTTAGAAAATTTATTTTAAATAATATATATTTTAGAAACATATTTCAAAAATATTTCCAATCTATCTCTAAAAAATGGATTGTTTTGACTAATTTCTAGCTCGTTGGTCGATACCTATAGTTAATATTTTTGACATAATTTTTTTTAATATAAAAAATCATTTGATTCCAATTGGATTGGAGTCTAGACTCCTCAATCTATCTTTCACTGAAAAACAAATTGTAATTTTTTATTTGGTTCTTTAAAAGACTATTATTTTGAATATTTTTTAGCAATTTTTTAATATTATTTTTGTTTGGTTTTTAGAAATGTATGTCACTCGAGGCTAGTGCATTTCAACCATTTTCTAAGAAACCACAACACAGGGGCATCTAAGCCGTCAAAATCACCCGAGGACCGAACTCGGCTAGGGCCACACTAACCCTTAACAAGGATGGATTTTTTGATGTCTCCTTTGAACTAAATCGCCCCTAAGGGTATTGAACTCGGTTTGCTTTACAAATGGGAACCCACACCTTAATCGAGTGAGCTAGCGGGAATTGACTTAAAATTTTAGGAGGACATGGGGGTGGGATTTGATCTAGTTATGTGTCAGTGGGTCATGAGATCATTTAATACAATCTCTCTAGGCGGAACCACATGTTCGACCACTACCTTAAGGTGCATCCATGGCTCTAGGTTCGACCCTCATTGGAATTGAATCTTTCCCACTAGTGAAAAACTCCTCGCTCTTCACCAATGGATCCAACCCCTTTGGGAAACAAGCCTTTATTATTATTATTATTTAAGGTGGTCAGAATTATTTTATTTCATCTTGGTAACTCAACATTGTAGGAGAGTTGAACTACTTTATTGTTGGAATATTTTTCGATTGTGAAAGAATAAAAATACCGCCACCCTTGAGGGTGATTGAAATTCGTTAGGGTGGTGTTTGTGGAGCTAATCCAACATAAAATTAAAAAAATACATATTATCTTTAGGCATATGTATAAGTGATGGATGCAAGGTTACCTTTAAGCCTCCAAGTATTTTTTTTCAAATATGTATTTAAGTTCTCCACTTTTTATCATTTTTTCGTGCAATTTGGTTGGTTTGAATGGTTCTCACTGTGCCATCAAATATTTATGTTCAGTATCTAACTTGATTCATGCATCCTATTATAATCTAATTTAAATGCAAAACACTATGTACGAGATCCAACATAGAGGATTTCAAGAAGTCCTCTTGTTGATCCCCTTACCATGTATTTTTCCTAGATGAGTGCAACAAATCATACTATACCTTTGGTTTCTCCGTGGAAATGGTATCCCTGAGGGGTAGCTTAGTTGGTTGGTGCTTCTGAGTGCACCAAGAGATAATTGCTTATAAGGTTGAAGTATTACAAATGCCCAGTCCCCTTCTTCAAATTCCCTTTCTATTCTATGTTGATCTTCTTGTTGCCTCATACGGTTTTGAGCCATGGTTAATTTATCCTTGAGTGTTTTAATTGTTTCCTTAGTTATCTCTAGTTGGTTCATCACTTCTGGAACATTAGTGTTATTAAGAACACAATTATTCCAATTGGGGGGTTCATATCCATATAAGGCTTGGAAAGGAGTCATTTTTGCGAAGGTGTGGCATGTTGAATCGTGCCATCATTTTGCTAGGTGTAACCATTGAGACTAATGGTTTTTCTTATATATTACGAAACAACGTAGATAGGATTCTAAGCATTTATTTACGACTCCAGTATGACCATATGTTTGGGGGTGATAAGTTGAGCTCATATTGAGTGATATGCCCACTTGTTTGAAAAATTCCCTCCAAAATTTCCCATTAAATTTCACATCTCTGTCGTTGACAATGACCTTTGGGAAGCCATGTAATTTGTAGATATTCTTGCAAAATATATTTGCAATTTTTTTTTTCCGCGTCTGTTTTTTTTATTGCCATGAAGTGTGTAAATTTGGTTAATCGATCAACCACTACAAAAATTTTGTCCTTTCCTTCTGACAGAGGAAACCCATCGATGAAGTCCATTGATATCTCCTACCATTTTTGGTTTGGAATGTGTAGGGGGTAAAGTAACCATGGGGTTAAAATATTTTCTCTTGTGTTCCTCTGGCATTTGTCACATTTTGCCACATATTGCTAGATATCTTTTTGCATCCCCTTCCAGAAAAATGACCTTCTTTCATTATAGTAATATTTGAAGAATCCCACGTGTCCTGCAATTGGTGAATCATGGGATTCCTTGATTACTTTAGCCTTGAGTTTAGAGTTTGAGTTTAACTAAATCCTCCCTTTATACTAAAGGATATCTTTTTTCCATTCAAACTTGGAGTCATGATTGGGATTGTTAATTATAGTGCTTGTTTATGGGTCCTTGGCGTATTTGCTTCATATTTCATCTATCCATCTTGGAATTACGACTGAAATGGAGTAAGAGGTCATATCCTCATCTTTTCTGGAGAGTGCATATGCAACTACATTTTCCTTCCCCTTTTTGTGTATTATTTCCATGTTGAAAGCATCGATTTTTTCCATCCACTTTTGTTGTTATGTGGACAATGTTTTATGTTGAAGTAGGTATTAAAAACTATTGTGGTTTGCACGGATCATGAATTTTATCCCTAGGAGGTATTGTCACCACTTTTCTAATGCTTGCATAATGGCCAACATTTCCTTATCGTATGTATACTTCAATTGTTCTCATTTATTTAATTTTCTGCTCTCAAAGGATATTGAGTGCTCATCTTGCATTAGTACTACTCCCAACCCATAAATTGAAGCATCACATTCTATTACAAATGATTTGGAGAATATGGGGGTAGCTAGTACAGGTGTGGAGGGCATAATTATTTTCAAATCTTCAAAGCTTCAAAATGCTTATGAGCTTCTTCACTCCACTAGAATGCATTCTTTTTTAGGAGGTTGGATAAGGGCACGATTATGTGTGCATAATTTCAGATGAATATTTTATAAAATACAATTCGCCCAAGGAATCCCCTTAAGTTGGAGATGTTAGTGGGTTTGGGACACTCTATGATTGATTTGATTTTTTCAAGGTCCACCTTGACTCCTTTAGATATTACATGACCAAGATAGTTCACTTCTTCCTTACCGAATGTGCATTTGGACATCTTGGCATAGAACTAATTTTCTTTTAAAATAGAGAGGACTTGTTCCATATGTATGAGATGGTCATTCCATGTCTTATTGTATATGAGTATGTCATATAAAAAAAGTAGCACAAACTTCCTTGGGAATGTCTGAAATAAGTTATTCATGGTTGCTTAAAATGTTGTTGGACCATTAGTTATCCCAAAAGGATTTACCTTAAACTCATAATGCCCTTCATGGGTCTGAAAGGATGTTTTCACCACATCTTCTAGCCTTACTATGATTTTATAATATCCTGATCTTAAGTCTAGTTTGAAGAAGTACCTTGCGCCATGAAGCTCGTCCAACATTTCATCGATGAAGGGAATGGGGAATTTGTCTTTAATGTTTATCTTCTTTAGTCCTTTATAGTCGATGCATAACCTAAATGATCCATCCTTCTTTCATACTATTCCTACTGGTGCAGTATAAGGACTCCGACTTTCTTTAATCATTCCACACTTTGGAAAATCATAGATTAATCTTTCAATCTTTATCTTATGATGGTGTGGATACCTATAGGGGTTAACATTGACGGGGCTTGATCGAGACTTGATTTCAATGGCATGATCGATCTTCCTTTATTGTAGTAACTCCATGTGGATATCTTCAAATACTTTTTTGTACTTTTGGATTAGTCCCTGGATCTTTGGTTGACCTGGTTTAACCACTTCTAAAGTTAATAATTCCATCTCTTGGCATTGTACGACATATGTTGGTGCTCCCTTCCAAATTTGCTTCTACATTTTGTGGGACGACACAATTTGTGTGCGAGGGGGGTGGAACCCATGCAACTTGTAATTTGATCTTTTACAACTGAAGTTTATAAAGTGTTCTTGGTGGTTGGCTAAGTAGGTACCTAGTGTTTGCAGCCACTGAATTCCTAATGCTGCATCAAATCCTCCTAAGGGTACTGCATAAAATTATGACTCAAGGTTATAATTTTGTAGTTGCAGCTTAACTTTATGGCATTTTCCCACTTTTTTTATCTTCTTTCCAACTACGACCATTACCTTCATGCTAGGGACTGGATATATGAAAAGGTTAAGCCTCTTTGCAACACTTACGTCAATGAAATTACGATTACTTCCCGTGTCACCTAGGAAGACAACATTGTTATTTTTGACATGCCCTTTAAGTTTTAATGTCTATGGTTGGTGTATTCCTTTTATGGTTACGATCGATATCTTTGGTGTTTATTCATATTATGACTCCGATGGAGGATTTTTGAGGTCACATGTTTCTTCTCTATCAGATTCATCGCCATCTGAATTCCCTTCCTCTTCTGCTTCACATTGATATATGTTCTTGGTGGTCTCTTTTTTCAAACATCTATGTCTTGGGTCCCACTTCTCTTTGCAATACTTACACTTTCCTTCTTTCATTTGTTGGGATTATAAATTGGTTTTGTTGTCACTTCTTAGATGTGGTGGCCAATATTTTGTGTCGGTTTTGGTATTATGGAAGAGCTTTTGATCTTTATCATGGTTTATGTTCCAAGTATTTTTGAAATTTTCCTCAATGATTTTTCCTTGCATTTGGCCTTGTCCAGAGTTGAGAAAGTTTAGTAGTTCTAGTTTGTCCCGGATATAGGTTTTTAGTCTGTACACATAATTTTCTAGAGATTGACTGTTTGTGAGTTCCGACACATGTGTCTCTAGGGATTCCCACTCATCGGGGTATTCATTGACATCACCTTTCTGTTGTAGTATGGTGATCATTGTAAATAAGTCTTTTCCTTTAAATATTCAAACCTATTAAAGAATTCGTGTTTGAACGTGTTCCAGTTGAGCGTAGTTTTCCATTTTGAACCTTCCACCACATATATCAGTTGTATTCCCAACCTTCTAGTTGCATCGATAAATACTTTATCATTTGTTTGACAGATACGATATTATGTATGGAGAAAATTTCTTTTTCCTTGTTGATCCACGCCACACTCTGTTTTGTTTCGCCATTGAATTTTGGTAATTCTAACTTGAGATTCATTTGATATCCACCTATTGGTGGTCTTCGAGGAAAGAACAGTTGTTCAATATTTGGGGAATGATAGTGATCGGTCTCTTCTTGTGGGATTTCCCCGTTAGGCGGAATTGTCTCGTGATGTTTTTTATTTTTTGAACTTGAGGATGGTTTCTCTTTCCATGACACATTGCCATATTTTGTGGTGTCTCTTTCATTTAAATACCGCATGATTTTGCTTAATCCTCTTTCGAAACCTAATGCTATCTCTCTTCTTACTCCTTCCATATCCCATGGTACAACTTCATTGACTTCATTTTTGCCGTCGTTTGATAATTCTTCTTTACCTTTGTGTAGCTGTGCTTCAATTTGGTTAAGACTTGAGTGTAAGCCTTGGAGATTTTTAGAGTCTTGGACTTGGTTTTTCTTCAAAATTCTCCATTCAATTCCTTAATTTCCTTGATCTCTGACATAGTTCTTGTTTAGGGAGGATTTTTGAGATATGAAGGTAAACATCAAAATATATATATATATATATATATATAGAAAAAATTTAATAAAATATATTATATATTATTATTATAATAAAATTTTATGTTTTAATTTGAAAGTTATAAATGTGTGCAGGTTGCATGGATGGGTGCAGATGGATGTAGTGGGCAGCGCGTAGGGGAGGGAGGGGGGATGTGACGAAGGTTGCGGATGGAGGTGCAGGTGATGAGAAGGCGGAGGTGAGATGCGACGTGCGTGAGGGAGGAGCTCGACGGAGGAGTGGGGTATGGTGCAAGGGGCATGAGGATGGGCGAGGTATGATGCTGACAGAGTGAGGAGTGATGGAGGGGTGAGCATGGTGCAATCAAGAAGAGGAGGGAGAGAGAATGAGTAGGGAGGAGGATGGACGGTGTGTGCAGAGGGTGGACGATGTGTGTAGAGGGTGGACGATGTGTGCAGAGGAGGGATGGAATAGATGAATGGCAGAGTCGAGGAGCCGAACGTGGCTCTGATACCACGTGGAGCATACATGAATTCAGAAGCCGCAAATAATTCAGAAACCCACAATTGATAAATGAATGATATATATGGAAGATTATTTTAAATTACAAGGTTTGGCCGCTTATATACAACTTTTAGGGCATCAAATACTGAAAAGACGCGTCTTTAAGCTATTGATAACTAGTTTTATTAATTTAACTCTGGCTATATATATATATAGTTTTAATTGTGTGTTTGTAATACATTATTATTTTTTCTATTTTTTTGGTATTGTAATTTTGACAATATTGAATTTTCATTTTGGAAGATTTTCAAAATATTAAAATTTTTAAGGGATAAATTTTAAAACAAAACTATTAAAATTAACAGTTCTTAATGAAAACAAAAAAAATCTTTTATCATTAAAAACTAGATTTAAAGATGGATCCATTTGGTAGCACTCTAACAGATGATCTTCAAAATTTTTAGGGGTTCACTCTTGTTGAAGTTGCATATTCCTAAAAATTTGTTGTTTTGGTTGACCAAAATCTTTCTTCCAAGAAAATATTTCGATGGCGAGTTGCAAAGACTCTAGGTTGAGAGTTTTATAAACTTTCAATCATGATTTTTTTGTAATAGAATTGGTTAGAAATTTTTAAACTCTCGGTTGAGAGCTTATAGAACTCTCCGCATAGAGTTTTTAGACACTTAGCCTAGATTTTTTAAACTCTTGGCATAGAGTCTTTAGACTCTTGACCTAGAGTTTATAAAAATATTAGCCTAGATTTTTGTTGAATTTGTGCATCGCCTCGTAACGTTGCACTTACCACTCCAAAAAATATCACCCATCTTCGCATTTTCACCATGTGTTCAAGGTGGACATTGGAAGGAGTCATGCTATTAGTTATTAATGATGTTAATTCACCACGAGATATGAATGAAGCTACCAATGATGATTACACAAACCAAAATACTAGGCATCTAAATCAAAACCCATAGTCCATGTGTTGGTGTTGACATGGTAGATTTGTTGGAGAAAGGATATTGGTAAGTCAGTATAAACTAACATGGTACAAAATAGATAGATAGATGTAATGGAATGAGTTTTGACATCATGAGAAAAGATAGCCAATGAGTAGGAGACTCAAAACTTTCCTTGAACACGTGGCATAATGAAAAGTTGACATGTGCAATGGCAATTAAAGTAGACTCAACAAATGATCATTATGGGAGCTAGAGTAAAATTTGAAAAGAAAGATTCAATCAATGACCATTATAGGGTATGGAGGAAATGTAATGGAAAGAGAATACTAAGAACCTGTTGGCCGGATTTTATTACTATGGCCAATTACAGAGAACTATCCCACACAAGGCGCTTAACACAACCCCATATGTGTTTGAGTAATTCTCACAGGGTTATGGTCCCGTTACCATCTAAATTTTGCTCTCTTAAGGAGAGTATTCCTCTTTCAGTTCTAAAAGATTCTCAAGAACTGCCTAATGAAGAATAACTAGCTATTTAACAGCTGCTAAACTAATACTAACTATTTTTTCTATGAACTATGTTAACTTATCTTAAACAAAATATTGAAAATACGATATATTACGAGATAGAATATCATATAACATAACAAAACCCCAATCATAAGAAGTAAATTACAAACATATGCTTAAATGAAATAATAATAAACTATTATTACAGAAAACACATGTACTGTTACAAAACAACAAGTTGTATCATGCTTATAATTTGAGATTTTTACAATAATGATTACTACACAATATCTATGTAAATAGATAAGAAAAGTAAAACATTTAAACGATGATATAAAAGTTAAATTAGAAAATTAAAATTATCTGAAGATAACATAAAACATCGTATATTTAGAGGCTAAACATAGTGTATTCTAAAGCATCAAAATGATCAATACAACATAATAAAATGTGTTTGCAAATCAAAACATGAAAGGAACCTGTAATAAGAGTTTATGTCTATATAAATGTATCTGAAAAACAACAATCAAAATGATACCAGTTTCTCGAGATGCATCTCAGAGTAGAATGCTAGAACAACAATAATCATGACATATGATCCTGCTCCAAAATTCAGAAATGTACAACTCTACATGACAACTTTTTCATTCTATTCGAGCTCCTTTCTTCAATCACCCATGTGACTTATACATTAAAAATAAACTAACTACTTGGAGGATTCTATGGACCTACTTCAAAAAATAGAATTTTCATTTAAAACTTGTTACATATTAGTTTGACAACGGTTAAAAACAAACAAACAATCAACACGATTGTATTGTCGATGAGATAATGAGGCATTTTAAGGTAGTTAAGACCATCTCCCAAAAAATAGGCACATGGAAACGAAGCTTCCTTAAACCCAACATCATGATAAGAGCCAAAACACATCCAAGATAAATGAGAAGGCCACCTGTAAAAACATTTTAAACAAAATGTTAAGTTCTCATTTAAATTCATATTTAATTAATGAAATAGAAAATAAATGAGTCATGAGCACTCCTACAAAATATACGATTATGTAGGTGTGCTGATAAAATCATCCACTTACCTATCAAAATTAATAAAATTTCCAACTATAGATAAAACTAAAACAAATATGATCTATGTAGAAATATGGAGTTTGGTTGCTCATTGAGCTTCAGCTAATCTGGATCGAATCTTCAAGACTTCAACTTTCTATTGTTTTTCCTGATTTACCAATATTTCATTAGCCGAAACCAAAGATATTTTCATGGCTTTGTACTTGTCTTTATTTGACTTCAGGTTCTACCAACGACTTACCCATAATAATAACTCGCTTTTAAGAGTTTTGATTTCATCTCTCATAACACGTTTATTTGACTAGGATTCTTCAAGTCTAGTTTCTAGTTGAGTAATTTTCACCCTAAACACCCTTTTCATGGACCGACTAAGGCTCTTATTACTACGACCAAGTGAAAAATCACCTGTACATGAAGGATTTGGTTCAGATTAAAACATAGATGACCTGTCAGTGGAATCTTTTACATGGGTTTCCATGGGGTTATTAATATCCATTCTCTATTTGTGGCGATCACCATTGTGAGGCAATTCATGAATCATAGAGAGATATTTGTCCTCACTCTCAATCTCCACCAAAGGGGTTTTTTTTTACTGCTGCATTGTTACAGGAATTTAGACTGTAGCCATACTACGAGTGAACCTGTGAGTATTAACAAAGACATACTCTTTATGGTTAGGTCTAACTTCATTGTGAAGAGTGAAGTCTTTGTATTAACAATTTTCTAACCCCTTTGACTTTTGCGTAGGTATATCACGGGGTTTAATAGGATTCTAGAGGTTGATTAAAGCCTCAACAACTGGAATACAACCATCCTCTGCCATTGCACCTTTCAAAATTGCACACACATGGAGAAAATTTTTTTCATCATAACATTACATCCAATATCATTAACATGTGTACAATACAATGGTGTTACAATAGGAAAAATTTGAATGTCTTAGGTAGGATTTGAATTCACCAACTTAGAATGAATCCGATGCTAACTCAATGTGTGAAAATCACCACTAGAGATCACTAATGCAACTACAGATGACTAAATCACTTCACATTCAGGTAACTAAATGAGTTAGGTGAGGAAATGCTCCCAAATTCCTCAAATCAGGGAAAAGTGGTGCTAGAATGACTAAAGGGGAACTAACTGTGGCTGATCAGAGCACAGATGAACATAGACCAGGGTCAACTATTGGTGACTGCTGGTGTCACTGAGTGTGGGTTCCTAAATTTTAGGGATTTCTCTTCGAATCTTCCAAACTCATGTAAAATAACACAACAGGTGGTAGGTGGCCCCTGATGAGTTCCTCATGGCACTAATGAAGTGGCATCCAACTCCTAAGCTAGGAAATGGTAATTAGAATATGGTGGTCAAGGGATGATTAATTAATTAATCCTAACAGATTATACTTCTAGGGATTCCTCTTGCATATCAATAAGATTATTAGGTATTGTTTCTCTCAATAAAAAAGAAAATATGCATCAAAATCATTTGCATAAGCAATATTGGAAGAGGTTTCTGTTGGCTTGATCTATGTAGGGATTTTTCCATACATTTTATTAAAATATTTTGTAAAATCAATAACTGATTCTTTTGATTTCCTTTTTAATGATGCAAACTCCATTATGCAATATAAATGATCTTTGACATTTCCCCATTGTTTCATGAAAACTTCTTCTAAAACTTCGATACCATTTATTGACCCAACTGGTAATTCCCTAAACCATTTTCTGGATTCCCCATCTAAGCTTTGCACAAACACATGCATCCATACATCCTCATTTTCAACGTTCTGATTATTGGCATAACTATAATAGGAATTCCAATGTGCTTCAGTTGAAGTTTCACTCTGTCCATTAAACCTTGGAAGGTACTTCAAATAGTCACCACCAGGCAATGCGTTTATGGGTTATGGTAATACTAACGGGGCATACCTAGAATCAACAATAGCTCTCCTCCTATTAGGTTGAGCTGTTACCATGGTTGAATATGGTTGAAATACTACACACTGGGAGGATACTATATGTGTTGATACAGATTGAGGGGGAATAAATTGTGTTGAAAGAAGTTGAATTTGAGGAGGTACTGAAAATTTGACTTTGCTAGAAAATGGTATATACTCAGATTCTTATTTACCTAACACCGTTGATGGATTTGAGAAGGTTTTATAAGTTATTGTTTGTGATTCTCAACTAAAATACTGATGTTCAGGTATAGTAATTTACAAGACTTGCCTCCAATCAAGAATTTCACCTTCCTCTTTTAAGCTAGGAATATGAGGACTTTGAAAAGAGGAAGAAGCTTTTTCAGGAAAATAAAAATATGGAGACTTTTGATAACCAAGAATTCTAGTGGAAGTTGATTCCATAAGAGCTCTAGCTCTATTAATAATATTCTCAGGATCAAACGTTTCAGGCTATTGAAGTGATTCTGTTTTCATTCTACCTTCTTCTTCAGGTGAAAAGACTTCTAATTCAAGAATCAAAATAGATTGTACTGTTTTAAATTATTCCTTTACATTTTGTTTATCTAGTTCATAACTAGAACTTACCTTCTGCTAATCTCTAACTTCTCGAATAATTCTTTCTGGTTCAAATCTAGGTGGAATATTGTGTGAATGAGGATTACCCTGAGATCCCACCCCCTTAGAATCTATAAATCCTAATCAACATGAGGTGAATGATGAAGTCTTTAAAGATATATTGATTTTGTTCACCTCCAAAATCAGAGCCTTTGAAATTAATCCCGGGGAAATAATCCAATCTCGTCCTCGACAACGGTGACAAAATATGTTTGCATTGGAGTTTGTACCTAGATTACAGAAGTTCAAATCCCAGACATCTTATATAAATGGAAACTAAATCTAAGAAGTGGTTGCATTTATTAAGATATTAAGGTAAAGATAAGGATCAAGGTTTCAAGGTTCAAGGTAAGGAATCAACTAAGGATGATGATATATTCAGTAAGCAATATAGAGACTCTATGAACATAACATAAATAACGACATGCATCTAATTTAAAACCTAATACTTAACAACTATCTTCAAATATCAAGAAAATATAGGTGAACATAAACACTTTTTGAACAAGAAAAATAGTAAAAGCATACCTACTCATGAGCATTTAAGGATAAACATTTTATCAAAAAATAAGATCATAAATAGGCTAATCAAACATATCATAAGCATTTACTGTAATAATGACTCAATATGGCTAATATCATGTATCATATATCATTCCAAATCACAATATTGAAATATGCTTACAGAGAATCAAAACATATTGGTTTCATATAGCTTTGATGTGTCATTACCCAGACTTCAAAAGAAAACCAAACCCTATCTTTACTTTTTTCTTCATATTTATATTAATATTGAGGTTTTTAGAAGCAGTTTTAGATCCAAACTTTTAGGATCGAATATACCAAAAATACAAGTAAATCAAACTAATTGTTCGAGGATATGCCAAATCATAATATTTCATTCCAGTTGTTCATTTAAAAAAATAAACAATGCGAACCACTTCAAAATTTTATTGCCACATGTACATGTATGAAATGAAACTGATAGATGCGATGAGAATCTTAAACCAACATGGTCAAACCATCCAATGCCTAGGATATTCTTTGCAGTCATAAATATTCTTTCTCCATGGTATGCACTTTTCCCCAAAGTTCCTTCTTCTACTTAACTCTTCATTCCTTTCCTGTTCCTACTTCCTTCTCTTTATAGCTTCTTGAACAACTTGAACTAACTCAACATAGTTGGTATTAATTTATTCCAAATCCTCTCTTAGTATGCTATTATCCTGAACCAATTGATCATTAAAATGATTTATATGTGAATTATGAGCTTTATAATGATGCAAATCCTTTCGCAGGTTCATGACTTTATTATTTTCTTCTACCTGTAGCCTATCTCCAGAAGTATCCCCATTTTGATTCATTTATTTTCTAGTTGAATTTTCATTCACATGAACCTTTTGATTTTCAGGTTTGTGCTTTAGAATTTGAGCATTTACATATTCTATTTTTTATTCAATTTCTGTAGGATTTAAACTCGTTCCTTCTTGAATGATTGGAATGACTCATTTACCCTTTTCAACATATTCTTCTATTCACAACTCAGGAAGAAGTTTAATGCATCCCTCAATATTTTCCAAAGCTTGAGAAAATAGTCCTCCATCTCTTTGGACTTAGTATCTTCTTCATTGTTAGATTCATCAACATCAATTATACCTTCTTTCTTCATGTTAGGATTAAGATCCATTTTCATATTGAATTGGAATTTACTGGAGGCCCTAGTTTTACATCACAATTGAAAAGTTTCAAAACTTCGAGAAAACAGTATAAACCCTTTTTGCATTTGGGGATGTTAGTTCAAACATACCTCTGTCTGATGTTTCCTCCGTTAGATCTTCTTCTGGCTGATTTGGAGTCTTGGGAGTTGTCACAATCTGTTCTTTATATTCTTCAATATGTTTCTCTTGATCTTCTTTTTCAACCTACTTTGTACCAAGATCTTCAAGATTATGATTTACTTGTTCTATAACCTTTATTTTATAACTTTTATGTGGTTTGGGAGTTTTCCAACTATCTTGAATCTGTCTTCTGGACTGAGAATCGACTTTCTTTTGAATTGAAGGATTTTTTTCCTTACTTTTTCCATCAGTTTTGTTATCACTCCAGGAAACTCCTCTAGGTTGTAGCTCGAGGATGCCTGGTAACTTACAATGTTTTTAGGGTTTTTTGATATGGATCAAGTCAGTTGACCTATATAACCTTTCCACTCTCAAGACATGCATAAAAATCACTCATTTGCAAGGATTTTAGTTACAATTGCTCAGAAGTTGACAATAAGGTGCAGGGATGAAGAACTCATCATGCTGGCAGACTTACATACAAAACATATGCATATAAATGGCTAAATCATGATAAGGATGGCACTTATAAATCAAATTGCATTAGCAAACCAATAGGATGACGGCTATCAACTATTAATCAATCTGAAAATGACCTGAATACACATTCAAACATAAGTACAGTAAAGAAAGAGATGATGGATGAACATATCATAACAAAAGAGCTTATATTCATGAAGAGTAAAAATGAGAAGCTGAAAGCATTATAGGCTTATAAATCCCTGAAGTTGAACCTTTTTCATAACATCAGTCTTAGGCTTTATAGCCTTTTACAAAATATACAGATCCTAAAAACTTGGATCTATTTTTTACAAAATAAACAAAAGTAACAGTTTTTGCAATTTAGGGCTTGAAACCCTAATAAACTAATTGTCTACTTTAACCGAAGAATTAGTCTACTGAATGATCATTTAGATAACTGAAGTAGTTGTTGGTGATTACTGCTACTGGTCCTCTGCCAGTTAAACCACTGATTTCTCTTTGACAACTAGGGTTGGTGGCTTTTGGCGCTATTATGTCATAGTAGATCTCAAACAGACCCTTTTGTGATGCTTCGCTCAGCATCTTTTATCTTTAGAGTGCATCCTTGAGCCATCTGCAGTTTACTAAAACCGGTCTTGTATGCCAAAAAATTGCTTTTAAGCCTCTGTCTGCTTTCGGTGGTTAAGAGGCCCTTCTATTGGAACCGTTAGCTACCGAAAGTGGCGCTTTCGATGGCTAATGAACTGCCCCAGCGTCCGCCTAAGCCACTGAAAGCCCTATTTTTAAAAAAATATTAGGTTTTTCTCAAAAATGTCTTTTCAGGCCTGTTTTTTCAGCGTTCTTCTTCTGCAGGCTTCGTGTTAGGAGTGTTGACAACGCCTTGGCTAGTTTCAGAAGGCTGGAGACTAACTGCTGCTTCAGCTAGGGTTTCTAAGGTGGGGTGGCTGATAGGGTTTGCCTTGGCTTCCTTCATTTGTAGTCTTTGGAGCCTAATTAACCTGTATGATCTAGTATTTTCCTTCATGAACCTCAGGTTTCTCCTGACCTACTTGACTTTAGAAGAATAAGGAGGCTGTTAGCTGTTGTTGCCTTGTTAGGTCAACTTTTGCCTTAAAAATTTGGCCAAAATGCTGAACAATGGGGCTCAGAGATGGGTTTGTTACTTCAAATATGTGACATTGGTTTATGAACTGAAAGAGGTTTTTGTATATTGGTTTGTTATGAGAAAAAACCTCTCTCAGTTTTTTGGAATTCAGTTTAATGTTCTTGGGATCTGGATTTCAAAAACATGTGTCAAACAGGAAATTCTGAGATCCGAAAATTAGGTCTCAGAGATGGATTCGATTCTGCCAACATGAAACACTTGTAAGAAAACAAAGATAGGTTATTGTTCTATGACCTGTTAGGAACAAAAACCTCTGAGCATTTTGCAAAATGATTCTCCAGTCGCTCATAATCATCGGTTTAAAATTATTCCTTTTCACAACCCCTTTTGGTGGCTTAGAGCGTCTTGAAATCTCGGTCTTAGCTGCCAAAAGTCTGCTTTCGGTGGCTTAGAGACTGCCTTGAAACCACGCTTAGCCACCGAAACCTGTGTTCTGAGTTTTTTTTGAGCGGGCTTTTCCCCCAATGTATTTCATTCGCTTTCGGTGGTTAATGCCTTCCTAGAAACACTCGTTAAGCTGGCGAAACCAAGGATTTTTGGTGGTTAATGAGCTGTTGGAAAGCTCACCCAAGCCACCGAAAGTGCTTTTCCCAAAAATTTACAAAGAATGTGATCAACAGGCTTTTGGTGGATAACATGGTCATGTGTTAAACTATTAGCTGCCGAAAGCTAGGCTTTTCGGCGGCTAATGAGTTGTTAAAAATCTCGCCTAAGCCACCGAAAGCTAAAACTTTCAAATTTATTAAATAAAAAAACATTAGATATCCCAAATTTGTTATTCACCCCAGTATCTTTCATAATATGACTTGAAATCTTTATCCTATCAAAAAATAAATTGTATGAGTGAACTTAATGAAAATAAATTTATTCTGGGAGATAACATCTGGCTCCTACTCGGGGATGGGAACCTCCCTGTGAGGTCCCAAGAACCCCAGACCAAAATGCCTTTCCCGAAAAATAATAATTAAAGTTATCTTCTAGTGTTTCATTGGGCATGGAGTCATTTTTATTTTATAACCGATCCGCTGCAATCTTCCTGTAGCCCGCTTTGCTTATTCACGAAAACAACTAAAAATGACCTAGATGGTCATATTAAGAGCTTATTTTCCTATCTACTCCTACTCCTAATTATAATCAATAGAGTCTTCTTATCACGTGACATCATGCTTCCAATGAAGCCATGTCAGAAACTGATATGCTGAACTTATCCTTGATCTTGACCCGAAAAATAAATGAAACCCTAACATGCAGCAATGTAGTTTCGACGAGTGACAGAACCAACTATCACCTGGCAAAAATATTTTGATATCTATGCTGCTCATAAGTTCTAGATAGTCAGCAACAGGGTCATAAAATACAACAAGAAATACCTTTTTATGCTGCTGTTCCAACTTAATGAAATGTTGTTGCTGGCTTCTTTCAGTGATCACTACGTTAACTGTAGATTGCTCAACCTCGGACTGGGAAGGATGAGTTATGCCCTGCTATTCTAGACTTTTCAGATCATCATCTTCCTCTTCATATCTGTTGCATTCTACCTTTGTCTGCAAATCAGAAAACTGAGGGCTGCCTTTAGTATTTGCTGCAGATCCAAATTTGTTACATGTTGTTCCTTCAATCTACTCATTATCTTTCGGGTTTCCAAAGGGGACAAACTAATCTTCTTGACACCCTAAATCAGCAGATGCATTAGGTACAAAGTCAAAAGCACCTATATTATGGTTAACATTATGAAGATCATTAATATCTCGATCACAATGAGAGGTGTCCCCTATTGTAGCATACTCTTCATAGCTATCATTAACCACAACATGCATATGTCTCTGATCATCTCATTACTGAAAAGTAGAACTAAAATAAATTCCAGAAGTGGACCAATCCTCACAAAACTTAAAATCTTCTTCTTCATCATTAGCAACCTTTCCATCCTAAGAATGCAACTTATATTCTTCACAACAATTATCAAATGCAAACTGATCTAAATAGTACCTTTTACAGTGCTCAGTGAATGCTTTGTGAAAATCCTTCAATGATGAAATACTGGAAGGAGGTAAAGAAAAATACCACTGACGTGCATCACCATATAATGAATACATGAACATCTTCATGCTACTGATCTAATAGATCCATGCATTCGTGAAACTTGAGGAGGTGTTCTGCGGGACTATCTTCTTCCTCCTCTTTGAAGACAGGCATAAAATTTCTCCATTCAGACATATCAGGTACTGGATGTGGGAAACCAGGAATGGAAGAGAAGTCAAGAGGTGCATACCTCTGAGCCAAAAGAGTAGCAAATGCTTTTGACTTCTTTATATTGTGGATTCACCACTGAATTCGTCCTTCATGGAGTCGCCAGGGATGAGATCTTCACAAGCAACAGTGCTTGAAGATGCCCAAACCTTAGAATTTTCTGATGTATTTATAAATTCCTGAGAATTAAGAGTTTCAGCAGAAGAAATAATAGCAGAAAGATTTCTTGAAATACCCGATGTAGCTTTTTTTGCAATACTACTGGTTTGTCTTAGTAAATCCCTACCTCTTCTCAAAATTTCTTTTGGATCTAAAACTGGTGTTACCGGTGGCCCCTCAGGGTTTGCTCTGGTACTTGGTCTTCTTGAAGCCACCTTATTTCAATGGAGTCGCTAGATAGATGATTACAACCATAATAGTGTCCAATCTTTGTCTATCATCAAAGCAAGGATCTATTTCGTCTCCTAGGAAAGCTGAGCTTCAGTCTTCTCTCCCTGGCAGCGGTGCCAATTTGTTATCACTCCAAAAAACTCCTCTAGGTTGTAGCTCGAGGATGCCTGGTAACTTACAATGTTTTTAGGGTTTTTGATATGGATCAAGTCAGTTGACCTATATAACCTTTCCACTCTCAACATGCATAAAACTCACTCATTTACAAGGCTTTTAGTTACAATTGCTCAGAAGTTGACAATAAGGTGCAAGGATGAAGAACTCATCATGCTGGTAGACTTACATACAAAACATATGCATATAAATGGCTAAATCATGATAAGGATGGCACTTATAAATCAAATTGCACTAACAAACCAATAGGATGACAACTATCAGCGCTTAATCAATCTGGAAATGACCTAAATACACATTCAGGCATAAGTACAGTAAAGAAAGAGATGATGGATGAACAGATCATAACAAAAGAGCTTATACTCATGAAGAGTAAAAATGAGAAGCTGAAAGCATTATAGGCTTATAAATCCCCAAAGTTGAACCTTTTTCATAACATCAGTCTTAGGCTTTATAACCTTTTACAAAATATACAGATCCTAAAAACTTGGATCTGTTTTTTACAAAATAAACAAAAGTAACAGTTTTTGCAATTTAGGGCTTGAAACCCTAATTAACTAATTGTCTACTTTAATTGAAGAATTAGTCTACTGAATGAACATTTAGATAATTGAAGTAGTTGTTGGTGATTACTGCTACTGGTCCTCTGCCATTTAAACCACTGATTTCTCTTTGACAGCTAGGGTTGGTGGCTTTTGGCGCTATTATGTCATAGTAGATCTCAAACAGACCCTTTTCTGATGCTTCTCTCAGCGTCTTTTATCTTTAGAGTGCATCGCTGAGCCATCTGCAGTTTCCTAAGCCTCTGTTTATGGTAAAAACTTGCTTTTAAGCCTCTGTTCACTTTCGGTGGTTAAGAGGCCCTTCTATCGGAACCGTTAGCTGCCGAAAGTGGCGCTTTCGGTGGCTAATGAACTGCCCCAGCGTCCGCCTAAGCCACCGAAAGCCTTGTTTTACAAAAAATATTAGGTTTTCCTCAAAAATGTCTTTTCAAGCCCATTTTCTCAGCTTTCTTCTTCTGCAGGCTTCGTGTTAGGAGTGTTGACAGCACCTTGTCTAGTTTCAGAAGGTTGGAGACTAATTGTTGCTTCATCTAGGGTTTCTAAGGTGGGGTGGCTGCTAGGGTTTTCCTTGGCTTCCTTCATTTGTAGTCTTTGGAGCCTAATTAAACTGTATGATCTAGTATTGTGCTTCATGAACCTCAGGTTTCTCCTGACCTTCTTGAATTTAGAAGAACAAGGAGGCTGTTAGCTGTTGTTTCCCTATTAGGTCAACTTTTGCCCTAAAAATTTGGCCAAAATGCTGAAAAATGGGGCTTGGAGATGGGTTTGTTCCTTCAAATATGTGACACCTGTTTATAAACTGAAAGAGGTTTTTGTATATTGGTCTGTTCTAAGAAAAAACCTCTCTCATTTTTTTTGAAATTCATTTTAATTTTCCCGGGATCTGGATTTCAAAAACATGTGTCAAACAGGAAATTCTGAGATCCGAAAATTAGGTCTTAGGGATGGATTCGATTCTCCCAATTTGAAACACCTGTAGGAAAACTGAGATAGGTATTGTTCTCTGACCTACTAGGAACAAAAACCTCCAAGCATTTTGCAAAATGATTCTCCAGTCGCTCATAATGACCGTTTTAAAATGATGCCTTTTCACTGGAAAACGTCCCTTTCGGTGGCTTAGAGCGTCTTGAAATTTCAGTCTTAGTTGCCGAAAGTCTAATTTCTGTGGCTTAGAGATCGCCTTGAAACCACGCTTAGCCATTGAAACCTGTGTTTTGAGTTTTTTTTGAGTGGGCTTTGCCCCCAACATATTTCATTCGCTTTCGGTGGTTAATGCCTTCCTGGAAACACTCGCTAAGCTGTCGAAACCAAGGATTTTTGTTGGCTAATGAGCTGTTAGAAAGCTCGCCTAAGCCACCGAAAGTCCTTTTCTGAAAAATTTGCAAAGAACGTGATCAACAGGCTTTTGGTGGATAACATGGTCCTGCATTAAACTATTAGCTGCCGAAAGCTAGGCTTTTCGGTGGCTAATGAGTTGTGAAAAATATCGCCTAAGCCACCGAAAGCTAAAAATTTCAAATTTATTAAATAACAGAACATTAGATATCCCAAATTTGTTAGTCACCCTAGTATCTTTCATAATATGAGTTGAAATCTTCATCCTATCAAAAAATAAATTGTATGAGTGAACTTAATGAAAATAAATTGTATGAGTGAACTTAATGAAAATAAATTTATTTTGGGAGATAACAAGTTTCTTCCTCTGCAATCTCTTTTTTTTCTACTTCAAATCCTGATCAAAAAAGGAAATGTAACCAAGTCCATTCCTTCTTTCTTAATTAATTGAGAATTAGCATATTTATTAATACATGGTGGAAAATACTATGGGATGTATGATTTGGAAGATTTCTCACCCGATTCTCTATCTTAGATAATCTTTTTAGTAGATAATTTGGTAATTTAAGCTTTGATGCCCCCACAACATGAAGCAGTAATAAGAGATTATACATATACACTATGGAAAGTCTTCCCTCACATGTAATATAGAAGTGAACGAAGCTTAAAACATATATCCATTCTTCCTTTAGTTGGTTTTGATTAATTCCCTTCCTCCAATCTAGGATTTCATGCCTTGGTAAGAGGAAAAGGTTCAGATCTAGTTCTAAACAGATTTTTTTTAACCAACTATTACCTTTAGTGGAAAACCCTGTTGCTTCTGCGATCGAGACCTTTGAGACTTTGAATCTCATACTTGCAAAATTAACTCGTGTACCTATGAATTTCCTTGCAAACTCTAGAGAAAATTCAACGTTATAGCCTCTAATTCATTTGAACACGAATACTGACCTGCATCCATGAGAAGTTTAGCACACTCAGGAAGTTCTTCTTCCCATTTCATATTAACTGGTTCGAACCTACATATTTTACCGCTGCTCTTCTTCATAATGTTACTGCTAGAAACCTGCTAGTCGATAATCTTATGAACAAATTCGGACTCGATTTAAGAACATATGTCACACACTATCATAGCTAGCGAAATAAGAAAATTAGGGAAAAATCAAATAATGTCCCACAAATAAATTTCATTTATTTTATCGGGATGAATTGTAGGTTTGACAAATGACAAGAAATATTCGACATAAGCCAGAACTAAGACCCTCCAATTTGAATCATCACACGATCAAAACAAGCCTTGAGCCATTAATTTTCATGATTTGACATTCCAACAACACTAGTCTGTATAACCTCCATGTATTACGTTGTTGGAATGTGTCAAGTCACATGTGCTAAGAAATGATAAGCAAACCTTGAAAACTAAGTTAGAAAACATGCCAAAATCACATATTTGAAAAACTTCGGGGAATATTTAAATAAATATGATCCATATTTAATTCATTAATCTTGAAAATACATAAAAGAAAATAGGAAGAAATAAATAAGATGAGACTATGATCTAAACATTATGAATGAACCCTAGGAAACATGTGAACTAATAAGGGAAAATAATGAAGAGGTATGATAAAACTAAGGTACAAATTATTGAAATATTTTAACTTCAAAGAATATTCTAAATGTATTTTACTGATGTAACCCATGGGAGATGTCTTATTCCTTCGTTGGGATGTTACTATTGCATTTGGTCATCATGGAGTCATGAGGTATAACCTCCATTGTAAGTTAGGTCAATAGTACCCTCTTGAATATAATATAATACTATTTTGTGTCTTTGTAGGTGAAGCTAAACCAACAAGTATGTTGGGGTTGAATTGTTAGGGTAAAATTCAAGTGATGAAAGAGTATAAATAGAGGAACTTTGTTCCTCATTTGAACACACACACTCACTTGTGTGTAGCACATAGGAGAGAGAGAGAGAGAGAGAGAGAGAGAGAGAGAGAGAGAGAGAGAGATGTAAGGAGGAAGAGCACATGTTTTTGGTTTTATCTTTGTACTCTTGATACATCAATATAGAGGAATGTTTGCTGGGTTTGCTTCCCCTTGAGGGTTTCCCAGGATAAATCTGTGTCTATCTTGTGATTGTGTTTCTTTCAATGATTTTGCATATGCTATTGTTGTGAAATTGAATTGAATACTAATGATATCTACTTGATAAAATGAAATATTAACATGGTATTAGAGCTACCCTGAATAGAACAACTTTCACAAGGTGAAACTCTCTCTCCTCTTCGACAAGAAATTAGGGTTCCTATCAAAGTTGGAATTTTGGATATATGTTTGCAAAGAAAGTTGCACTTCCATAGAGCACATCTTTTGAGCCCTGGATCAAAGTTTTTGAGTGGGTATATCTCCGGGAAATTCAAACCCTAGTTTGGATTTGGACAAGAAATCCATAGAAAACCAAAGAACCAGAAAACTGCAGAAGCGGTAGATCATATTCTCGCAAGTAAATTTTGAAAGGTGAAGACTTGGTATCTTGAGATATCAAGTGCACCAATCAACTCACCTCAGTCAAGCACATATCCTGGTAAGGTCAATTTTTAATTTTGAGAACTTTCATTTTTTAGTGACCTCCTAGACAAGATGGTCCCAAACACTAAGCTCGAGGATAAAATAGAAGGCATAGAAAACTACCGAGCATGGGAATATAGGATTGGACTCATTCTTAGAGAGGATGATCTTGAAAAATACATCAAATATGAGGTTGCAGAACCAGAAGAAGATGAAGATAAGGAGAAGCACACGAATGAACTAATTTGGGATATGAGGATTATTGATGATTCTATCAAAGATCACTTGATTCCTCAAGTTTAATCCAAAGAGACTCCTAAGGAAATGTATGACACCCTATCCAGAGTGTATGAAGGAAGGCATATCAACAGAAAGGTGAATTTGAGAGCTCAATTGAAAAGAACCAAGATGAGTAAAGGATAATCTATTCAAGACTACTTAACAAGGGTCTCCCAGTTCAAGGAGAAATTAGAAGCCATTGGAGACTTCCTTTATGAACTAGTGATGATTGCTCTAAATGGTCTCACTAGACCTCGAGATTATTTCATCCAAACTATGTGTGCCAGAAAGGAAAGCATGAAGTTTGACATTGTATGGGAAGATTGCATCCAAGAGGAGTCGAGAGTAGCCAATAGAGAAGCTCTACTTAAAGAACATGATCAATCCCTATCCACCCATACCAAAAGAGGAATAAGTCAACATAACTCCAAAAGGGAAAGTTACAAGGAGTCTTGACCTCCCAAGAGGTTCCAAAGGAGAAGAGAAAACAATCCGAGAAAAACTACTCCCAATTTCAATGTTACAATTGTCACAAGATATGATACATTGTCAGAGAGTGTCCATTGAACAAAGAAGAACATAAGAAGAAGAACAAAAAATACATCACGCACATCTAGATGAAGATGAGGATGAAGAAGAAGATGCATTAGAGGAAACTTCAACTCAAAATGGGCCTGCTAAAAAATATTAATAAAATAATAGTTAAAATAATAAAATAATATTTATTAATTTTGGAGGAAGAAAAGAAAAAAACTACTTTTTTGTTTGTATTTTTGACATATCTCCCTATGTTTTTACTCAAATTTCGATCGGGAGAGCTCGTTGGATGCGGAATTAAATTCTGCATCCAACGAGTACCCACTCGACATACTTTTGATGAACCTTGCTACCTCAAAAACAAGATATACCTGAAAAATGTAATGGCATTTCTTGTTTTTGGGGTAGCGGGGTTCGTCAAAAGTATGTCGAATGGGTACTCATTGGATGCGGAATTTAATTCCGCATCCAATGAGATCTCCCGATCAAAATTTGAGTAAAAACACAGAGAGATATATAAAAAATACAAACAAAAAAGTAGTATTTTTATGATACCTATCCCCAAATTTATATTAAAAAAGTGTTTAAGACCTATACGGTATTTCAAATTTAAAGCAAATTCATTGGCTAAGACATGATGACATGGAATTTGAGTTAAAGTTAAAAGGCCCATTTTGAGTTGAAATTTCCTCTAATGGACCCCGAAGAAAACAAGCAAAAGAAGAAGATGCAGAAGAGTATGTATTATTCTTTGCACTCTCTGGGTCTGTGACACCTGGAGCAGCTACATGGCTTATTGATAGTGGTGCTTCAAAGAACATGACAGGACATAAGAAAAATATGTCAATACTTGAAGAGAAGAAATATCATCAGAAAGTATCTTTAGGAGATGACTAGACATATCATATCAAAGGTATTGGTGAAGAAAGCTACAAGCTTGACTCTAGAACTTCCATGAGGATGAAGGAAGTCTTATATGTACCAGGTTTGAAGAAGAACTTAATTTATATCTCAGCATTAGATAAAAAGGATATAGGGTTGAATTTATAGATGGACAAGTACGTATGTGGCCCAAAGGAAAATCAATTGAAGATGCAGTTGTCATTGGGGAAGAAGAAGGAGGATTACATAAACTCAAAGGACATTCAGAAACAACACTTGTTCATGAGACCACTAGCTCAAGTGAACTATGACATAGGAGGATTGCTCACATCAACTATAAGTAACTACACTATGTGAGAAAAGTAGTAACATGTTTACCAGATTTGAAGATCTATCATGAAGGCACTTGCAAAGGATGTGCAAGAGGAAAGAATACCAAGAATCCATTTTTGAAGAGTGAAACAAAGAATGAAAGGTATGTTGGAACTAATTCACTCAGATGTATGTGGTCCAATTCCCTCCACATATTTGAGTGGTTTTTAATATTATGTTACATTTATTGATGACTATTAAAAAAAGACTTGGATATATTTCTTGAAAACAAAGGATGATGTATTCGGAAAATTCAAGGAATTCAAAGTCTTGATGGAGAATCATTCAGAAAGAAGGATCATGACACTCATAATACACAATGGTGGAGAATATACCTGAAAGGAATTTTTGGCCCTTTTCAAAGAAGCTGGAATCAAGAGGGAACGAACCACTCCCTACAATCCTTGACAAAATGGTGTTATGGAAAGAAAGAATAGGACCATTATGGAAGTAGTGAAGACAATGATACTTGATCAAGATCTTCCTATGCATCTATGGAATGAAGTAGCAAGAACAACAATTTATGTGCAAAATAGATTATCTCAAAGTGCCCTTAGATTCAAAACTCCTGAAGAAATGTACACAAGAAAGAAGCCCGAAGTGAGCCATCTCAAGACATTTGGTTGTCTAGTATATGTTCACATTCCAAAAGAAAAGAGAACCAAGTTGGATCCTTCCAGAAAGAAGGGAATATTTGTTAGATAGTGTGAAGTCTCCAAGGCCTTCAGGATATATATTTTAGGATTCCATCACATAGAGATTAGTAGGGGTGTAATATTTAATGAAGAAGCAACTCTCAAAAGATCTTGAAAGTGTCAGCATGAATAAGTACACAAAGGTGATTTACCTCTCAGAAAAGTAGGAGATGCATCCTCTCTTAAAGTGAAACGTTAGAAGACCATGATATGCTAGAACCTTAGGAACCCCCTACTATGGACATATCATGAAAGAGAAAGATTGCTTGGGTAAGAGAAATCATACAAGAAGCAGAGAAGTATGGAGCTCCAGAAGGATCCACAAGAATAAGCAAGAGATCAAGGCCTTTCTCCAGTTATGTAGCTTTGATGTGTGATCTTGTAGATCGAGCACCTACCAGTTATGAAGAAGCTCTATAGAAGAAAGAATGGGTAGAAGCAATGAAGAAATAATACCAATGAATAATGAAGAATGATATTTGGGATATAGTACCCAAACCTGAAGGCAAGAGTGCGGTACCTTCTAAGTGGATCTACAAGATAAAAAATGCAGCCGATGGGAGCATTGAGAAATACAAGGCGAGGTTTGTGGCTAGAGGATTCTCTCAGAAAGAGGTAACTAACTATGAAGAGACATTTGCGCCAATAGCAAGGTACACTTCCATCAGGATCATCATGGCACTTGCATCCATGATGAAGTGGAATCTACACCAGATGGATGTGAAGATAACCTTCCTGAATGGTGTTATTGAGGAAGAAGTGTAATAGAACAACCACAAGGATTTGAAGTCGAAGACAGATGGACTTATGTATGTAAGTTGAAGAAGGATATGTATGAACTAAAGCAATATCCTAGAGCGTGGTATGGAAGGATAGATAGCTTCTTAATGAGCTTGGGCTTTACCAAAAGTAAATCCGATCCTAACCTTTACTTTAAGGTTATGTATGATGAACTTGCCATATTATTACTATATGTGGATGACTTATTTCTGATAGGAAATGAGAAACAAATTATAGATTGCAAGAAGAAGCTTGTTGAAGAATTTGAGATGAAAGATATTGGATTGATGCACTATTTTCTAGGACTGGAAGTATGGCAGAGGCCAGAAGGAATCTTTCTCAACCAGTGAAAATATGTTGTGGAAATCTTAAAAAGATTTGATATGTTGGATTGTAAAGCCATGGCTACACCCATGGATACCAACCTGAATTTGTTATCTGATGAATCATCAAAGTTAGTATATGTGACTCAGTACATAGATATTATTGTGTCATTGATGTATCTGATGAATATCATGCTAGATATATTCTTTGTTGTGAATACCCTGAGTCAATAACTAGTTAAACCTAGACATGTTCACTTGATAGCTGCAAAACATGTGATGAGGTGCCTGAAAGGTATGATATAATTTGGACTATACTATGATAGAGATCACGACTACAAATTGTATGGATATACAGATTCAGATTGGGAAAGAAGTGCCTCAGACAAAAAGAGCACCTCAGCTTGGTGTTATTGTCTGGGATTCGCCATGATCTCATGGTTTAGCAAGAAGCGGTCCAATGTTTATCTTAACACAGCTAAAGCAGAGTATATAGCAGCTTGTTCTGCTAGCTGTGAATCCATATGGATTCAGAATTTGATGTCAGGTCTATTTGATCTGTAGCTGGACACCACAATGATTCTATGTGACAACTAGAGTTGTATAAATATGACGGAGAACCCAATGTTCCAATATAAGTCAAAACACATAGAAATCCAGTATTTTTATATATGGGACATGGTACAGAAGAGAGATATAAAGATCCAGTATGTGAGTACCGATGAACAAGTTGTTGATGTGTTGACCAAGCCTCTGTCTCTAGTAAAGTTTGAATACTTTTGTGACAAGCTTGGTATAGTCCGAAAAGGCCTTCCTCATAGGGAGGAACAATGATATGGACCCTCCTCGAAAAAGGAAGAGCAGGTTGGTGATGTGGACCCTCCGTGAAGGGGAGCAGGTTGGTGATATGGAACCTCCTCAAAAAAGGGGGAGTGGGTTGATGATGTGGACCCTCCTCGAAAGGGGGAGTAGGATGATGATGTTGCAGTTGGATTGTATCATCCTAGACATTAGTCCTAAAGTGATTGTATAATTTTGTCTCCATAAAGTGACAAGATTGCATCATCCTTGTACTTATGTCCTAAAGCGAGAGGGATTTACCATCTCATAAGTGGTTCATGGTTGCATCGTCCTTGGACTTATTTCCTAAAGTGAGAGAGATTTACCATCTTGTAAGTGGCTCAGTATTGCATCATCCTTGGACTTATGCCCTAAAGTGAGAGGGATTGACCATCCCGTAAGTGGCTCAGGATTGCATCATCCTTGGACTTATGTTCTAAAGTGAGAGGGATTGACCATCCCGTAAGTGGCTCAGGATTGCATCATCCTTGGAATTATGTCCTAAAGTGAGAGGGATTGACCATCTCATAAGTGGCTCAGGATTGCATCATCCTTGGACTTATGTGCTAAAGTGAGAGGGATTGACCATTCAGTAAGTGGGTTCAGATTGCATTTTCATTGTACCTATGTCCAAAAGTGATATGGATTAATCATCCTGTAATTGGATAATGTGTGTTGTATGTTATGATGCTCCTGACGATGTTATTGATCGACAGATCATGTATAGATGCAGGCGATGAAAGTGTTTGTCAAAAGATCAAGTATGGTTGAATATAATGATGTGGATCAAGTGATTGAGTGTTGCAAAGGATCAAGTGATGGAGTGCTTCAAAGGATTGAGTGATCAAGTGATCAAGTGTTGCTACAAAGGATCAACCGATCAAGAGCCGCAGAAGATAAAGATAAAATATAAAGACTTAGCATTGTCGAAGATGATGTTCCAACACTGAAGATGGTCACTAAATGCTCCAGTTACTCACAACTGTTGAAAACTTCCAATGATGTATAGATGTATCACCTTGATGTTGTTGCAGATGCTCCTATAGTTGATGATGTTGTTGTCAGTAAAATACTCTTCTCATTAAGGGGGGGTGTTGAAATATTGTAACTTCAAAGAATATTCTAAATGTATTTTACTGATGTAATTGATGGGAGATGTCTTTTTCCTCTGTCAGGATGATACTATTGTATTTGGTCGTCAGAGCGTCATGAGGTATAACCTCCATTGTAAGTCGGGTCAGTAGTACCCTCTTGAATATAATATAATATTGTTTTGTGTCTTCCTAGGTGAAGTCGACCCAGTAAGTTTTTTGGGGCCGACTTGTTAGGGTAAACGTTAAGTGACATAAAGAGTATAAATAGAGGAGCTATGTTCCTCATTTGAACACACACACACTCACTTGTGTATAATGCATAGGAGGAAGAGCACCTGTTTGGGGTTTTATCTATGTACTCTTGATACATCTATATAGAGGAATTTTTGCTGGGTTTTCTTCCCCTTGAGGATTTCCCAGGATAAATCTGTGTCTATCTTGTGATTGTGTTTCTTTCAGTGATCTTGCATATGCTATTGTTGTGAAATTGAATTGAATACTAATGATATCTATATGAGCATATGAAATCTTAACACAACTCCAGTACTAACAGATGGAATAAATCCAATTTCGACCCAGTAACAAATTATAGTCAAGAGGCACATCAACCACCTCAACCTCGGTCGACACATTATTCTCCCCCATATAGACCTGAAGGGAAGGAATAATGCCATGCGGTATAAAGGAATTTCCAAAAAATGTTGTCAGCGTAGTCATGGATTTAGCCTACATGGGAGAACCAAGGCCTTTCCAATGGGAAAGAGACACCACAGAGGTCGCAACACCTTCATCATTAACTGTACATTTAACATTGTTGTTCAAACACTCCACATGGAATTGAAAAGTCACATGGTAAGGAAACCGAGGTTGGACACCGTTAGTCTCGAACTTGACGACATTGGGGTTGTTAGGGTTAGTCACCCATAAAGCAGCTAACAATGCTTTCCTTTGCGAGGGATAAGTCATAAGAACCTTTATATCCGATGTCACACAAGGATTCTGGCCCAAATCCTCAATGATAGAATAGTGTTAGGAGGCTCCAACATTGGGATTGAACCTCGAATGCTTCAAGACCCCTTTAGGAATGTGTGGTATGGTATCAGGCTTGTAAATCTGCAAATGAATATCTGGGGGTGGAGGCTCTTTACCTGTGGTTGGTCGCGACGAACCATAATCATGTGAACTGGTCACAAAATGAAAAACTAACATCATATTGATACAACCATGAACACTTTTCATTCTTGGAGGGTTTTGACTCCCACTAGCACCACTTCCAGTGGTCGAAGTCCTTGAATTCATGTCTTAACTATGTGGAAGGGGATCAACCAACACAACTAGGATCTATGTGATGAACTTCAAGGCCTCCTTGATTTTAGGGCACAAGTATGTAAGATGGTATCCTCCACAAAGCTTACATGGGAATTTGACCTTCTGTTTAGTCTTCTTGTCCCCCCCATCATTTTTTTCGTCATTCTTGTCATAATTAAAGTTCTCCTTTTATTGCCACCCTTATTATTATTCCCACCATTTTTCCTATTTCGCCTGGGTTGTTGGTTACCCTTTTGGTTCGACTATTGCACATAATGTACATCCATTGATTGGATGGGTGTGGATGAAGTCGCAAATTTTCCGGCCGTAGAATGGTTAAGTGAAAAATTCTGTATTTTATGTGTAACCTGGTCCATGGTGTTGGTTGTGGAGCATGATCTTCCATATTTAGATATGTTATTGTTCATCTATGTTTATACCCTAGTTTTATTGTACACTCTTCCCAGGAGAGGGTGTGGGGGCTAGTGGGCTCCTAAGAAAGGATGTTTGGGGGAAAATCCCCTGAAATAAATTTTTAGGATGTTTGTTGGATAACCGTTTACGGGCCCATGGTATAGGGTTACCCATGGTGTTTTCCCATGGTAATTCCCCTATAAAATCACAGCATTGTAATACAATTGTGTATTGTAAAAGATATCTCTGTGATTGTGAGAGAGACACTATGAGAGAGTGAATAGGAAGTGCAACAAGGTTGCTGCAAGTTGTATCCATTCATTTTGATGGACGATATAATAATAAAGGACTGGCAATTTTTGTGTGGACATATCCCATATTTGGTGAACCACATTATTTCTATGTCTCTCTTGTAATGCGTTTTAATATTTGCATCTTGTTTATTGTTTATTGTTATTGCTCTGTGATCATGTTTTTCTAACAATTGGTATCAAATCCAAAAGGTCTATTTGGATGGTAAAATCCCAGGAAAGAAGGGTTTCGGATTCGAGTGGGAGCAATGGAAGAAGAAAGAAAGTTTAGGGTCAATAAATTTAACGACCAAAAGTACAAGTTATGGAAGATGAAAATTTAGGACTATCTGTACCAAAAGGATTTGTTCCTACCGTTCGATGGAAAAACAAAACAACCGACAACTATGAAAGACAAAAAATGGGTAGTTCTTGATAGAAAGTCACTAGGAATAATACGGCTGTTCCTGGCTTCATCGATGGCTTTCAATATTTTGAAAGAAAATACAACGGAGGGTGTGATGAGCACATTGGATAAGATCTATAAAAAATCCCTCGACTTCCAACAAGGTATTTTAATGAAATGTTTATTTAATATGAATATGTCAGAAGGTGGATCTGTTGCTGACGATTTAAATGAATTTAATACAATTACTAGTCAGCTAAGTTCTATAAAAGTGAATTTTGATGGTGAGGTTAGGGATTTTCTAATATTGTGCTCATTTCCAGAAAGATGGAATGGTTTTTTCATGGTTGTAAGCAACTCTATCTTTGTATTAAAATCTCTTAGATTTGATGATGTTATTAGTGCTATTCTTTGTGAGGAAATGTGAAGAAAAATCACAGGTGAGACATCAGGTAATGCATTGACCATGGAGAGCAAGGGAAGAAAAAGGGAGAGAGGAAAGAGTCTGGGTTATCACAGCAAGTCTAAAAAGGGTAGATCCCAAGTACAGACTTGGAAATATAGAGTGTTGGAACTGTGGTAAGAGAGGATATTTGAAGAAAGAAAGCAGAGCTCCAAAGAATAAAGGAGACGGGCAACATGAGACTACTCAGGAAGTTAATGTACCAGGTAATGTGTTACAAGATGGTTTGATTACATTAGATAATACTAGTAATTAATGGGTAGTAGATTCAAGGGATTCAGGACATGCTACACCCCATATAAAATTCTTTGATGATTATGTTCCAGGTGATTTTGGACATGTTTTATCAGGGGATGATGAACCATGTAAAATTGTTGGAATGGGTAATGTACATATTAAGTTAAATAATGGAAATGAATGGATACTAAAATATGTAAGGAATATTCATGTTATGAAAAGAAATATGATCTCAATAGGGAAGTTGGGAGATAGTGGTTGTTTGTCTACATTTGGAAAAATGTGGCAGAAGATCACTAAAGCAGCACTGGTAATACCAAAAGGAGATAGGATAGGCATGTTTTATTTATGTCCTCATAATATTGATTTTTCTATCTCTGTAGCTTCCATAGAAAGATGTGCAACATTGTGGCATCATAGGAATGGCCACATGAGTGAGAAGGGGATGTCGATTCTTCACTCAAGGAAATTGCTTCTAGATATGAAGAAGGTAAGTTTGGAATTATGTGAGAACTGTGTTTATGGAAAACAAAAGAGAGTTATATTTATCAAGGTTGAGAAATAGAAGAAGAGTGAAAAGTTAGAGATTGTGTATACATATGTATGGGGACCAGATCAAGTAAAATATCTTGGTGGCTCTCGTTATTATGTCACTTTTATTGTTGATGCAATGAGAAAAAAATGGGTTTATTGCATTAGACAAAAATCTGATGTGTTTTATACTTTTAAGAAGTGGAAATATTTGGTTGAGAATGAGACAGGGAAAATATTGAAGTCTCTCAGATATGATAATGTAGGTGAATAATGCAGCAGGGAGTTTGATAGTCGTTGTTCATACCATGGGATTCATACAGAGAATACAGTCCCAAGAACACCACAAGAAAATGGTGTGTCAGAAAGGATGAATAGGACAATCATGGAGCATGCAAGGTGTATGATATTGCATGCATGGTTTCCCTTACAGTTTTGGGTTGATGTTGTAGATATTGTTGTTTATTTAATAAATAGAGGGCGTTCAAGCACTTTGGATGGTGGGATTCTAGAGGAGGCATGGACATGTAAAACGGTAAACTACCCATTTATGAGAACTTTTGGTTGTGAAGTATTTGTCCATATTGATAAAGAAAATAAAACAAACATTGAGGCTAAATCCAAGAAATGTACCTTTATTGGATACAGGTTTGATGATTTTGGTTATCACTAATGGGATTATGAAAATGACAAAATAATTAGGAGTAGAGATGTAGTATTCAATAAAAAGGTTATGTACAAAGATCAATTGCGGGGAAAGAAAGAGGAAAAGGAAAAAGTACACAGTTCTTGATGAAATCAAAGAAAATGAAGTTCCAAAGGTACCAAAAAATCAAGAGCAACAACATGTACCTCAAAATATTGCAAATATAAGAAGATATACCAGGTTAAGTAGGCCCCCTGAAGGAGTCTCTCCCTCACTGTATTATTTATTGATGATTGATTTTGGTGAGCCAAAAATTTATGAAGAGGAAATGCGGGTAGAAACTAAAAAGAAGTGGGAGCAAGGAATTAATGAAGAGATGGAAGCATCGGTAAGAAACAAGACATGGGATTTGGTTGAGTGTCTTGTAGGTAAAAGAGAATTGCAGAATAAAAGGGTTTACAGGTTGAAGGAAGAAGAAGAAGGCAACAAGTGGTACAAAGATAGACTTGTTGTAAAGGGGTTTGCATAAAAGAAAGGTATATATTTTGATGAAATATTTTCTCTTGTTGTTAAAATGACTTCAATTAGGACTATTTTAAGTCTAGTGGCGATAGAAGATTTGCATCTTGAACAGTTAGATCTAAAAACAACCTTTCTCCATGGGGATTTGGAGGAAGAGATTTATATGCAGCATCCACATGGGTATGAGGTCAAAGGGAAGGACAATTTGGTTTGTGGGTTGAATAAGAGATTGTATGGCATGAAACAAGCTCCATGACAGTGGTATTTGAAATTTGATAAGTTTATGACATAACAAGGTTATAGTAGATGTCATTCTGACCACTGTGTTTATTTGAAGAGGCTATATAATGGAAGATATATTATCTTGTTATTGTATGTGTATGACATGCTTGTTGCAGGTTCTAACATGTAGGATATAAATGTGGTCAAAAGGGAACTAGCTAAATCATTTGTGATGAACTTTTGGGTGCTGCAAACCAAATAATTGGTTTGGGAATAACAAGAGACAGGAAAAATCACAAATTCACATTGTCTCAGAGTGAGTACATAGAAAAGGTGTTGGAGAGGTTTAGAATGAAGAATGTAAAACCAAATAGTACACCTTTGTCCTTCCATTTCAAAATAAGTAAGAAGATGCGTCCCAAGACACGGGATGAGATAGAATACATGTCCAAGGTTCCTTATTCATTGGCAGTTGGAAGCTTAATGTATTCCATGGTGTGCACTAGACCAGATTTGGCACATGCAGTGGGATTTGTGAGCAGGTTTATGAACAGTCCAAGTAAGGAGCATTGGAAGGAAGTACAGTGGATTCTCATGTATTTGAGAGGTACCACTTCTCATGCATTATGTTTTGGATGTTCATACATTGTTTTATAGGGATATGTTGATGTAGATATGGCAGGTGATAAAGACAACAAGAGGAGCACCACAACGTATTCTTTTATTGTAGGTGGAACAATAGTAAGTTGGATTTCGAAACTACAAAAGGTTGTTGTACTTTCAACAATGGAAGCAAAGTATGTTTTGCTACATAGGCTAGTAAAGAGATGATTTGGTTGCATAGGTTCATGGAGGAATTGGGTAAGAAGCAGGAGAATAGTAGGTTGCACAGTGACAACTGAAGTTCGATTCATCTTGCAAAGAAATCAACCTTCCATTTGAAGACTAAACATATACAACTCAAGTAACATTTCATAAGATGTGTTCTGGAAGATGAATTGTTAAAATGGAAAAGATACATATTAGCAAGATCCCTGCAGACATGTTGATAAAGGTAGTGACCAGAGAGAAACTGGGTTCCTATTTGATTTCAATTGGCCTTGAAGCATGAAGGTGAAGAAGAGAAAATTTCCAAGTCTAGGGTACAAAGCATAGTCCAACAAGTGCAACATAGGTGGATTTGTTGTCATTAATCTCCAAGAGGGAGATTGTTGGTTGTGGAGCCTGATCTTCTGTATTCAGAGATGTTATTGTTAAATCGTGTTTGTTCCCCAATTTTACTTTTCACTCCTCCCATCAGGGGGGTGTGGGGGGACATCGCCCCCCCTATGAGGGTCTAGGAGGGACCATCCCTCCCGACTAGGGGGTCCGGGGGCCAGTGTCCCCCCACAAGGGTTTGGGGTAAGATCCCTCAAGAAAGGGGGTTCACGAGTGTTATGAAGAAAACTTCCTATGGCTTGGGGTACCACAACAGACAAAGTAACCGTAGAAATAAAGCCTTTCCCATATGCAAGAGAAACTACACATCTAACATTAAAGGATCTCGAAACATACCTTATTTCAGATGGTTGATGTAGATCCCCATTGAGCTTTTCCACTCTCGCTTGTATTGATAATTTTCTCTCTCAACATTCAACAAACAAGACAAGCATGCTATATAATTGTGTTAGACCTACTCTAGCATATATAATCAATGACATATAAGCATTTATGGATTCAATACTCATTTACATACACATTATTGGACAGGAAAAGATATTTCTATTAATATAAATCAAATATTACAATAGTGACAACCTATGTCGGCATGTCTGCGAATCGGAGAAACTGAGTCCTCCACCTAGGCCTCCACCACTTCAATCCTCATCTCTCGATAGCAAGCTCACAAGAAAAGGTAAGCTTGGGAAGAACACAAAGTGCTCCAAGGGACAAAGGGATGCAGACTCATGTATAAGCTCTGGCAACAATGGACTATAGTTTTCTTGCTCTTCAATTCCTCCCCTTTCAATGTATCCAAAGGGTTCCTTATATAGTGCTTCAATGGGGTAATGGAAGGTCAAATTTGAGCGATCTCAAGGCATATGGAAGGCCAAGAGACAAGTGACTCGGATCCACATCAAGGAAAACTCCAAAACTATTTGGCCTTTTGCACACATCCTGATGTATGTGGGTTTAAGGGTCAAACCTGCGTATATACGCGAGAATAGGTTTAAAAGTTGCGTATAGCAAATAATGCATGTTTTTAGGGATGATCTTGGAAACATCAAAGGTACAAAAATGGTCTATGGGGTCTAAAGATTTTGCAGAGGGACAGGGAAGGCCATAAAGGTGTGAACCGCCATGTGTGGTAAAATCAATTGTAACAGATGCCCCCTAATGTGTGAGGTCAGAGGGGTCATACGATGGCTGAAATACATAGGTCCATCCCAGAAGTAGAGTGATGAAGAACCAGGTGGAAGAACCAGCCATCCAATAGTATAATACAATCATCAAACTCTGCACATAACTGCAAGTAGATATAGCAGTCCCGGATACATAAGAGTACAATGGCCATGAATAGGCATGATACAAAATATGACATGTGTGGTCATTGCCACGTACAATATAGATAGATTAGAATCTCCATGATGAAGATATACAAAGGATCATGATCTCCATGAAAGTTGAAGATATATAATGGATCAAGATCTCCATAATGGCTGGAAATATCTGACATATACTGGAATCAAGTCACGAGAGCTGAAATCTCATGAACACTGGCACGATCAAGGAGGTAGCATATATGAAATGCCACCAACCTAGAAGGTAATCTACACAATCCACTACAAGTACATGTCCTACTATGTGAAAAGAGGTGTAGAGGTCGAACATAGTAGTCCATCGTCTGATTACCGGTCATTGATGTATACCGTTAACAGACGCGAGATCACCCACCAATAATGAAAATGGGAATCAAGGTACTAGAGTGCAAACTAACAAGTGTGAATAAATGTGTTGAGGTTGAACACTTGAGAGGATCCATCGATTAGGAGACATTGATGTATTCCCAAAACTGTCGATGGAGAGAGAACCTGCCACTGATGACTGCAAGTCTCAAGGCACTAAAAAATGACTCTAGATTCCTATCCCAGAATAAATGATCTAAAGTCGATGGGATGAAATCTGCTGGAAGGAGGGCATTAATGCATCCCTCATCATCCAACACAAGGTACTCAACGAGGCTATATAATGTGGAAGGACTCGATCATAAAGTGCACGAACCAGTATCAGTACCAGGAATGGCCAACATGCAAAGTCAAGAGAACTGAGGAATGGCCGACTCAGGTTTCAACTTCCTTCGAACAAGAGCATAAAGGAAAATGGTGACTGAATGTAGGAAGCATAGACTCGATATACAAAATTGGGACATCTCTGCGACATAGGAGGCATCGACAGAGGCTCCATAGGGACTGGAAGCTTAACCAGTCGGTGGAGATAAAATCAGAGAAATGAGTACAACTCCTAAAGTCAAACTATTAACCCAACCAACAGACGTGATATACAGTGCTCTGTTCGAAGGCAACACGGCTCGACTCCTTCCAAAGATAACATCTTTTCTTATCCGGCTTTTTGGTTTTTTGATTTTTTTTTGTGGACATTTTCAAATATTTTGAAAAGCTTGAAAAAGAATAAAAGTGCTTTATAGTTACAAATATAGGAGGAGACGAGTGTCAAGGGGCAAACAAACTAGTTCCAAGCAGCGGAACATACCTATTCTCAATGCAGGGAAACATGTGTAGGATAACGCCACTCGGGGGAAAGTCCCCTCCCGGTAAAAAATGGGGAATCAAGCTGCAAACGATATATAAAATGGCTCTTCTTGGCTAGACATGAGACAAGATCGGGCTATATGGATGATAATCAAAGTCAGGGAAGCTGACATAAGGCTCAATAAGGCAATAAAAACTCATGATAATGCAATTACAACTTGACATATACAAGGGAGTCCCGAGGAAAATGGCCAGCATAAAGTTCAAGAGGAGTATGAAGCTCTTGCTCAAGGACATGGTGGGACTAAAGGGGACTCCCAGACCTAAGAGAGGACTCACATCATGGGTACCAAATGCAAAAGGGATATAACTAGGACACCCATGTATAGGAAAGCTCTACCATTCACATAGTACCACTTCTAACAGCAGCATGAAGGTTCCGCGATACCATGGAATGGGTTCATACCTAAGGTTAAGATGGAACGGTCATAAGGCAATGCATAAGTGCAAGTGGATGTGATATCCTAACCTATATGCCAGTTCATACATAATACCTATGATAGGCACGAACGAGTCAAAACCTTGAAGAGAGTGTACAAAAACTGGATCCTACATGACAACCATAGTAGTCCAAAACAACCCAAAATAGTCAATAAAGAATCCAAAATATAGGATATAGGGAGGAATGATCATGACAAATGCAACCAAAGGAAACAATGTGGTGAATGATGGGACATAAAAAGGAAAGTAAGGTGTAGACCCAACGTTCACGCATCCACTACCACCCCCGTGAGAGTGACCATCGATGTAAAGACTGAGAGAAGGGAGTCAACATCTTCCACAAATGGAGTATAGGGCAGAATGTGACCACTCCCAAATCTATGAGCATAGTAAGGGGCTATGATGCCCCCAAGTTTGACACCAGGGTCCGTACTAGGACCAAGGACGGGTGATAGGATACCAGGAAAGCCGAAAATAAAAGGACCCAAACTCAAGAGAGCATAAATACACTCAAGTAACCATGATCCCAAAGGCCAACTAGCGCACAAAGAGCACACTCCTAAGAAAATCTACAGCCAAAATACAAGAAAACCAAGGGGAGGATATGTGAGCTCCCGAATGAAGCAGGTATGTCTCGCCTAGGAGAGGCTCGAAACTCCCATACACTACAAGCAAAGGTATGTAACCAATTATAGTGGCCCTCAGCTTCAACACATAAAGCGACTGTGTTGTTCGACCTCTACCTGACCGGGACACCTACAGAATAACCTCTACAAGTACCCCCTGTGATACCTAGGTAAGGCAACTAAGGTCACCCCAATATAACCAATGCTCAGGAGGATAGTTGTAGGCGGGATCGACCGTATGGGCAGGGTAGCAAAGCTTGAAACTCTCGAAAGAGCCCCTAGATACGAATACAATCCTGGAAATATCTCCGATGCTACTTAGTTATGACCAGGGGTCATCCCAATTATTAACCGCTCACACTGCCTTGTGCTTAACTCCCTTGTAAGAGGAGGATCCTGAGAAACACTAATTATACCAAGGAATTTCACACTCTCACCTGTACAGACACATACATGTTTTGTTTAGTGGTCTTGGAGAGTTTACTCATAATGAACTATTCCAAGACCCTAAAACCTAATCTTGTTGGCGCACCTTATAAAAGAAAAGAGTGTAATTCATTTTATTATGCGTTGATTTTAATTGGTTGTAATTACTCAAAGGGAAATGGCCGTGCAACTAATGATATGAAGACTCAACAGTGAAATAAAAGTGCACACCTAACAAGCAATGCCAAGTGAAATCTTGTAGAATGAAAAATAGGGTATGCCACTACATGAGATGCATAAATATATATTCCTTTCTAAATGCCAATGCAATCCTTCCTATATGAAATCCTAAACACAAATCTCATCCAAGCAATCCAATGCAAGTACCTCATCAAATCCATATCTAAGATGCAACTAAGGGTGCAACTACATTGTATTTTCCAATATAAAAGAATGAAAAATGCAATAAAATTCATCTAAAACTCTCAATATCTGTAGCAAGTATAAAACACAAGCCGAATAAGACACTAAGACAAAAAAGAGTAATGCACTAATGGCAAAACAAAAAGCATAAATGACTAAAACTACTTTCAAAGAAAAACTAATGAAAAGGTGGTCTCCAGTCACAAAAGAAGCATCCAACAGACAACATCAGACCCAAGGAAGACCCAACCACACTCACAACCCACCCAACAACTTCCCACAACATCAAACTCGCCAAAAGGGAGGATGTACGCGACTTTTGGCCAAAAAGCTACATGTATACGCAGATTTTGGCCAAAAAACTCCGTGTATACGTGACTTTTGGCCAAAAATCCGCATATGTACGCGATTTTTGGCCAAAAACCTGCGTATACAGAGAAGACAGTGGTAAAAGGCAGGCCAAGGGTCAAACCAATAAAGGGGAGTGTCAATGGATGACTATAAAATGCAACATATAAACAAGGAGAAACAAAGAGCAAGTCAAGAATATCAAGCACATTGTGCCCCCAAACCCCAAAGAAAAACAAGGAACATCCCCAGTATGGTTTCCAATTCTGTTACGGAGAAAACTTCCTATGGCTTGGGGTACTACAATAGACAAAGTAACCATAGAAATCAATCCTTTCCCATATGCAAGAGAAACCAAACATCTAACACTAAAGGATCTCGAAACATACCTTATTCCGGATGGTTGATGTAGATCCCCGTTGAGCTTTTTCATTCTCTCTTGTATTGATAATTTGCTCTCTCAACATTCAACAAACAAGATAAGCATGCTATATAATTGTGTTAGACCTACTCTAGCATATATAATCAATAACATATAAGCATTTAAAAGCATCCATGGATTCGATACTCATTTAAATACACATTATTGGATAGGAAAATATATTTCTATTAATATAAATCAGAGATTACAATAGTGACAACCTCTGTCGGCATGTCTGCGAATCGGAGAAACTGAGTCCTCCACCTGGGCCTCCACCACTTCAATCCTCCGTCTCTCGATAGCAAGCTCACAAGCAAAGGAAATCTTGGGAAGAACACAAAGTACTCTAAGGGACAAAGGGATGTAGACTCAACTATAAGCTCCGTCAACAATGGACTGTAGTTTTCTTGCTCTTCAATTCCTTGCCTTTCAATGTATCCAAAGGGTTCCTTATATAGTGCTTTAATGGGGTAATGGAAGGTCAAATCCGAGCGATCTCAAGGCATATGGAAGGCCAAGAGACAAGTGACTCGGATCCACATCAAGGAAAACTCTAAAACTATTTGGCCTTTTGCACACATCCCGATGTACTTGGGTTTAAGGGTCAAATCCACATATATACATGAGAATAGGTTTAAAAGTCACATATAGCAAATAATGCATGTTTTTAGGGATGAACTTGGAAACATCAAAGGTAAAAAAATAGTCCATGGGGTCTAAAGAGTCTGCAGAGGGACATGGAAGGCCATAAAGGTGTGATCCTCCATGTGTCGTAAAATCAGCTGTAACAATGGGCGAAGCCCCGAAAAGAAATTTTTGGGATGTTTGTTGGCTAACAATTTACAAGCCCATGGTATTGGGGGACCCATGGTATTTTCCCATGGTTATTCTCCTATAAAAGGAAAGCATTGTAATATGGTTGTGTATTGTATTATAGCATTGTAAATCAGTCTCTATGGTTGTGAGAGAGAGATTATGAGAGAGTGAAGACGAAGTGTGACATGGTGGCTACAGGTTGTATCAATTCATTTTTCTGGACGATATAATAATAAAGGTCTGACAATTTCTGTGTGTACATATCTCATATTGGGTGAACCACGTTATATTTGTGTCTGTCTTGTAATGAGTTTTAATATTTGCATCTTGTTTATTGTTATTTCTCTGTGATCCTATTTTTCTAACACATGGCTTTTGTACTTGTAGAGTTAATGATTCCATCGACATATGCCCCGGGTTTAAACTTGGGATCATGATCTGATCTCAAAGCATCATGGATAATATCACAAAGGAGCTTAGACTGAGCATAAATCAGGTCTAGCCGCTGAGCTCAAAAAATGGAATGTTCCTCAACTGTCACTCTGAACGTCGAAACATACTTCACAATATAAGGTGGTAAGGACTTAAGGAACCATTCCAATAGGAATTCTGGTGGAATGTTGGCCTCAATCAATCGCGTTTTTTTACGCTACTTTTGGATATGGTCTAAAATATGGGTGGATTTGTCTTGCCGAAAGGTCGACAAGAGTTCAGTACCAAAATCGTAGCGAACCTACAAATGAAAGTGATTAAGGAAGACCATGGCCAAGTCATTAAAGGTCCAGTATGTGTCCCTAGGAAACTCTATATAACATTTAGCGGTTGAACCCATTAGGGTGCATTGAAACAATCAGAATTGAACAGAATCATGACATATCGGGTCATTTGTGAGTTTGGATGGATCATACAAGTTCAACATAGCTAAAAATGAGAGCCCGTTTTGTGCCATTTGATTCCATGCTCCCTATAAAGATTGGTTTTGATACGACGGGTTTTGGTAAAGGCCATGAACTTGACCAATTGTATAGTACCCTCCACCCATAGGACCCATGTAAGGGTGCACGAGCATTTGGAATTAGGGGATTCCTTGATAAGGGGGAACCATATAACCAAAATTATGCATCTGGTGTACGGGATGACCCCCTAACACCTGGGGAGGCATGCAACCTCCAGACACAAAGATGCCAGATGACGAGGGAACAACGTAACCAATGGGATCATGCCTTCATGAGGATCCAATTTGAACATGAGGAGGATTCATCATGAGAAATTCATTTGATGGAATAGGTGTAGTGGATGATGGGACGAAAGAAAGAATGTAAGTTGTAGATATCGTGTTCACATATCCAACACTACCCCTAACAGGATGAACACTAGTGTGAATATCAGACGAAGGGGGTGGCCACCTCCCAACAAACAGAGTAAAAGGAGGAATATGACCACCTTTGAACTAATGTGTAGTGTAAGGGGATGATGTCTACCCAGTCCAACACTAGGGTCCACACTAGGACCTTAGGTGGATGATGTAATACTAGCTGAAGTATTTGGCATGTCAAAGATAAAAGGACTCGAATTAAAGGGAAACAACTGTGTCTCAATGCCTAAATTTACCAAGGAAAAGTTTGGGATAAATCCTGTGAGGTAAAAATAATTCGTTCCTACAATGTGGGAAGGACCAACCATATGAGGGCAGGTATAGATCAGAGTCTCAGGAATCCATAAAATAGACAAATAAGGATCCTCATGGACTCCTCCTCCTAATGCGGATGGAGGGGATGGAGGGAACTTCATAGTCTTGAAAGTGGTACTCATGGTAAAAATTCTATGGAGACCTCAATGGGAAAGAATCCTCCTATAATGTCTCGCCCTATTAGAAAGAGGTTGCGGAGGGTTAAAAGGCGGTAAACTTGCTAAACGACAAGAACGACGAAGTGCCGAAACTTGATCCATGATGAATCCATAGAAAAAGAGACCCAAGTAATCACGATCCCTAAATCCAACTAGAAAACAAAAAGCACACCCCTAAGTAAGCTAGGAAAAACAAAAACAAGAAAGGAGTGAGGACAAATGAGCTCTTGAATGTAGCAGGCCTGGTATGTATGGCTTAGCATATGTCCTGAGACTCCCATACACTACAAGAGGAGGTGTGTAACCAATTATAGTGCCCCTAAGCTTCAACACATAAAGTGACTGTGTCGTTTGACCCCATCCTAGCCAGGAAACTCACAAAATAACATCTGCAAGTACACCCTGCAATACCTAGGAAAAAAACTAAGATCACCCCAATATAACCAATGCTCAGGTGGACAATCACATGCGAAATCTACCGTATGGGAAGGGTAACTAAGCTCGAAGCTCGGAAGCACCAAAGGTACTTGAAGAGTCCCCATATACGAATAACATCCTGGAAGTATCTCCGGTGCTCACTGACTGTTGTGGAGGGATATCCCCACCACCAATGTGTGCTATGCCTCGTGCTTAACACTTGTGTAAGAGGAGCTTCCTAAGAACACTGATTATAGCAAGGATTTCTCCTCTCCCTCGTTAGACACCTAAATTATTTTCGTTTTATAGTCTTGGATAAGTTTAGTCACAAAATCCTATTCCAAGACTCTAAAACCTAAGCTTATTGGTGCACCCTATAAAAAAAATGTTTTAATGAATTTTAAATTAAGTGTTTATTTTAAGGAGATTTTCTTACTCAAGGGGTATGGCCATGAAACTAGTGATGTTATGACACGGCAATAAAAGCAATTATGCACACCTAAAAACAATGCCAAGTACAATCTTGTTTTCTAAATGAAAAGATGGCATGCCACTAAATGAAATGCATGATAATTTCTTTTCCCTTTCAAATGCAAATGCAATATTTCCTGAATGAAAGATTGAATACTAATTTCATCCCAAGGAAACCGATGCAAGTACTTACTTCCATGCACATGCAAAATGCAAATGAATAAGCACCAATGAAAATATTTTTGTATTTTCAAAGTAAATGAATGAAACCTTTAAATTCTCAGTCCCTGCAGCAAGCAACAAGATACACGCCAAGCAAGACATTGAGACATAAGTACTAATGCACTAATAACAAAACAAAAAGGGAGAAATTGACAAGAACAACTTCCTAAAGAAAAAATAAAAAAGAAGAGGTTTCTAGTCACAAAAAATGCAGTCAACAGACAACATAAGGGCTCTGGAAGACTCATCAACACTCACAACCCACCCAACAATCTCTCAAACCAAGAAACCAATAAAAAATTGAGGTATACACGATTGTTCAAAGAACAACATCGTATGTACGTGACCTACCAAAGGAAAACACATGTATATACACGACTGTAAACATTGTGACCTGTGTATACGAGGAAGAATGTGGTAAAAGAGCAAGCTAAAAGATAAAGCACTCCAAGTAACTGTCCACCAATGACTATACTCCCAAATGAGACACATAAACACAAAGAAACATAGAGCAATTTGAGCAAAAATGCACCCAAAAGCACCAACAAAAGAGACTTCCTTAGTGGAGTTTCCAATTCTATTACAGATAAAATTCTCTTATGGTTTGGGGTGGACCACAACATATAGTATGATACCAGAAATTAGATCCATTTTCAAGCGTGCTAGATAAATTAAAGAAACTAACAACTAAGGGATTAGAACTGTACCTCAACCAGATGTTTGAAGAAGACCATTGGTGAGCTCACGATCAAAAGCTTGTCCCTACAATTTTCCCTCAACAACAAAAATATATCCAAGCATACAATATATTAAGTGTTAGTATTCAATCTAGCATAATCCATTAAACATGTATACAACAATTACACCCATGGATAAATATAAAACGATTGCACATGAAATTTGGACGAGAAATGGATATTTCTATTAATGTAAAAGCATAGATACAATGTGACAACCTCTGTTAGCACCTTGCCGAAACTAAGAAACCGAGTTCCTCCACCTGGGCCTCCACTACTTCAATCCTCCATACAAGGAAAGTTCACAAAAGGAATGGAGAGCTTCGGAGATGAACACAAATGGTTCTATCAAGGACAAAGGGATGCATAGTCAAGTATATGGCAATGGAGAAAAAATTTGCTATAGTCTCCTTGCTCTCGAAGTTTCTCCTCCTCCAATGCTTCACAATGGCTCAATATATAGCCCTCAAATGGGAAACAAAGGGTCAAATTGGAGCGTTTCCCGACATATAGAAGGCGAAGGATCAATGTATTCATTACTTGATGAGGAAAACTCAAATATATTTTTTTTAGCACAAAACCTGATGTACACAAGTTGTATAACTGATTACTTGCATATGTCTTCAAAAATGATTTTTTAAGGGTTAAATTAAAGCATCAAGGATATAGTGAGTAAAGGGGGTATAGTGAGTTTGCATAGGTACAAGGGAAGGAAATCAAGGCATGATGCATGAGGTGTGGCAAATCATGCTATAACAATTTATTATACATTTTTCCTTGCAGGTAAAAGACTGCAATTATGTTCGCAGATTATCGGAAGACATCCAACCGGTTTATGGCGGAGACCTTTTTTGTTATATTTTTTAGCCCATTTTGGCCTATATATGGAGCTCTTTCAATTCAAGGACAAATCATGTATTGCCCATGTTCCTCTTTTTCATATCGGATTGGGAGTAATCATGTTTTGTATTAGATCTTTGCCATGTATTATTTAAGTTCCCTAGGTGACATGTTCCTATTCCAAGAGTCATTTGAGACTAATTTTGACCGGTTTGTGGCCTCCCATTTTTTGAACTTAGGTTGTGGTTGGTTAGGTGATCTATGTAGTTGTGTTTTTTTCTTTGGTTTAATGAGCTATGTTATTATATAAATATAACTTTTTGCATGGATAAAAAAGAAAAAAAAAGGGAAAAAAAAAGTAAGTGCATCATGGCTTAGTATACACGAAAACCTCCACCCATGATATTTACAAAAAAAAACGTCCACTACAAACCTTTGCAATTAACTTTAATTAAAAATGGCCTCTATAGAACCTTTACTAAAAGGCTAGTAAAAGCAAAGTCAGCTTGGTCGGAGAAAATGTAGTACTATACATGTTGGTAATGAGGTGGTGATTACATCATAGTCAACTAAGAACAACTACTTTCGAAGTGCAAGTGGATATAAAGGAGGAAAAACTATGTTTTTTAATATGTTATTTTATATATGTGGGGTTCGTTTTGGAAAAAAAAGTTAGGAAAAACTATGTTTTTTAATATGTTATTTTATATATGTGGGGTTCGTTTTGGAAAATAGAGTTATGTTTAGTTAAATTAGTCAATTATAAGTGACATTATGGGTTATGATTAAATTATAAATTTTCATTAAATTTAAAATTATTATTTTTAAATATTAATAAATTAAAATATAATTATTTTTTTAATTGAAAAAATCAATAATTAAGATAAGGTTTGTATTTGTGTAATATAAAGTTGATTTTAATGTGTTATTACTGTACTTTTAAGCATACCAACATTGTCTAATAATACCTTTTAAGTATATTAATGTTTCTAATACTTTTAAGTATATCAATGCTTCGGGTATGCCAAATTTAAACTTAAAACATCACAACAACAATAACAACAACAAAAAAAACTCAGTTGAACGAGCAGCATCAGTAGCACTCTTCTCCCGGCTGTAACTTAAGCCAGTAAGCTCCTACTATCAGTTTGTGAAATAGTAAGACCCTCACATTCAATATTAGCTAAAAGCGAAAGGCCATACTCACCTATATTTGCGGGAGCTACGCATGCATCCATCCTCACTTTAATAGAATACTGGGTATAATGGAGTGTTAAGGCAGGCAAACGAGGTTTACAACGCCGCTTACCAATTTTATTTATTGGAAGGGAACCATACCTAAAATCAGAAGAGCCTAAGCCCCCATCCCCAGCAGCAGAATGAATGAACAGCGATGGCGGCCCTTTGGTCGAGCGACTCCGTTCCTGAGATCGGGCTTCTTCTCATTATTAATTGATATACACCTAAACATAAAATCTAAATATTTTAATATTATAAAATATAATATTTTTTTTTCATATAAAAAAGATCTTATACATATGATATATATAAAAAAGGTATCACCAGATAATTACAATATGACAGCCTGTCCACACTAGTCCATAACAGAGCTTACACCTACAATACAAAAAGTTTCTGAATTCTATCCGTAAACCCCTGATCCAAATTATTCTGACATCACCCATCGGGTATCCTATCATGGCAAATTATGTAATATCCATTACATAATACACCATAAGATTAGTAATCCCCATATGAACCATAAGATATAACAATCTTATGCGTCTAGCCAAAACACTAAAAAGAACCAACAAAGTAAAAGCGGATGGATCACGACCATCCCCACGAGCCACCAAAAAATGTCCAACCGGCCCCGCTAAAGCCTGCTTAGATAATAGATTAGCATCATAATTGATCTCCCGATATATATGTTGAATGCTGATCTCCACGAATTGACTCTTCAGCTGCAAAATACGATCCATCCAATAGGTAAGGAGAACCGCTTCCAATTGTATAATTCCTTTAAACCATTCTACAATAACCCGGGAGTCACCAGCAATTTGAATTGCATCTATGCCCAAAGATCTAGCAAAGTGAAGAATACTCCACAATGCCAGTAATTCAGACCGAGTGTTGGTACCAAAACCACAGTTCCATTTTATGTTAAATCTGCCCAGAAGAGGCGATATGAGTATAGCCCCTACTCCACACTTGGTACCACCATCCTGAGAGGCCCCATCAAAGTAGCCTACATAAATGTCATGAAGAAAAGCAGGTTGCTGAATAATACGGGACGATTTCTTCTTGAACTGTTTGGGTCCCTCATTCCATATGAACTGTACCTTATTGACAATCTGAAGCGGAGTAGTATATGTATTCCTGAAAATAAAGGAGTTTCTTGCCAGCGAGATAAATCTACACACATGAAAAGGTATATTCCTCAACTTACTGTCACCAGATATCCAATTTCTGAAAGCCTGTGTAATATGTCTTCCATGCCAAATAAAATCAGTTTTAAATAAATGACCAATATGTAATATATTTTAAAGTTCCAACCCATTATAATTTTTAGTATAACTTTGAGTTCCACAGATATAAGGATAATAAAGTTGTACCATCCAAAAATTGTAAAGAAGGTTGTTTATATTAACCTGGGTGAACACATCTCAAAGTAGCTCCTCAAATTTGGTGATGGTAGGTGCATAAGTTGACTATGTTTTGAACTCTATTCGGTATGTGCATAAGTTGACTATGTTTTGAACTATATTCTTCTCCTCATCACTTTACTATAAATTGTAGCTTGTGCCCGTTAAGTAAAATTATTTTTATATATATAAATTTTAATTTTAATTTTATTTTTAAACTTATTCCATACGTAGGACGACTTTTTCAATGGCAACTTTGAAATTCTGAAGAAATGAACATGACACATGGTTAGGTTCATGCAGTACTTTTTATTATTACTATTTTCTTTATTCTTAATTGTTTATAATTTTTCCAATGAAAAAACACTCGGTTGTTTATACTTTATATAAACAAATGTTTAAAGTTGTATTCTTTAATGTTGTAAAAAGATGCAAAGTTGCTTATAATATAGTCCAAACTTGTATGCTTTAATGTTGTAAAAGATGCAAAGTTTCTTATAATATAGTCTAAAGTCAAAGCACGTAATTATTATTAATTAAAATAATTGCTTTTTGAAATGTAGCATATAAATCGGTGTGTACACTATATACTTTAAAAGTCGGCCAACCCTCGTATGATTTCTCATTTGCCTTTTTCTTGTGGTGTGATATATCGTAAGGACAAAGTCGGCCAACCCTCGAATGATTTCTCATTTGCCTTTTTCTTGTGGTGTGATATATCTTAAAGGAAAAAGGTTCGATTCTAATGAGTGATTAATAAATGGGAAAATTGATCATGATTTATAGTTATCATTGGTTGTAATGTGAAATGACTCCATTTTCAAAAAAACATGGCTATTTCATATTCTTGGAAATTGATATTAACATGGTTTGGTCAACGTCAAATTAGGTGGAATCTTTGAAAACTTTATACACGATGAAGTTTGTCCCATTAATCCATGCATTAATATGATACATTAATATGACTTTAGTATCGATGCTCTTATACAATATAAAGTTTTATGTTGTTAATTACAATGTATTTAATATTTATTAATGTATGTTGATGTGTAGGTAACATGATGTAGTCCATTGGTTGTAGCTTGGGTAGTTCGGAGGAATGAATGTTATCCTCTCTATCTAGCTTTCAATTCTTATAAGTGACATGTATACTCTTGTTGAGCCATTATGAATATATATGAATTATGAATGAATGTAATCTCGTTTCTCGTGTTGATATGACATTAAGAACTTATTATCAATGGTCAAATTTATGGAGATACTCTTCATTTTAATTTTAAGTTAAAAAATTATATATTCATATAACAATTGTTTTCAAAATTTTACATTTTTTTGGATGGGTATTTTTTGTATTACTCTTCTAGGACTAGTTTGCAACAATTGGAAGTGATGAGAAGGGTTCAATTTTGATCACTGCTTGCTATTTTAAAAAGTAGCATAGTGCATTGTATAATGGTAAGCACAAAATACAAGACACCAATGTGCATTCAACATTGAATGGAAGGCTATGAACGTTGGAATCATTGCTTTAAGTGATATAGATCATTGCTTACTATGCAACATTTGAATGTAAGTGCACCATTAGGCATTTAAAAAAAAGAAACCATTTGCAACGTGTTGTTTTCCACTAAGTGCATCATTGTATGGAAGGTGTCATTTTGTACCATTTCCCCTCTAGTTTATGTGGATCATGGAGCACCAGCGTAATGTTTCACTATGTACAACAACTAACATAAAATCAATAGACCATAAACAATTTTTCACAAAAACCTTTGGATGCCATCTTCACCAAACCTCTACAAATGAAAAACTCTGAAAAAACACATCCGCAAAATCCTATTTTCTATAGGTGCACTTATACCCAAGAAAATATAATGACTTACATCCAAAAACCAACATGCATATATTAACATATAAAGTAAATTTAAATTAATGATACATGCTAGGAAAGAAATGATCAGTCTTTTGAGATTTCTATGGTCAGAAATGTTGTCAATAGGATTTTCAAAGATTTCATGATAACCATATTGTTTGTTAATGTTTCAAATTGAGATTAGGGTTCATCATTAGGATAATAAGTTAAATGAAGAAAAAGAATATAAGCTATATTGATACCAAATATGTAAAAACAATCAACCTTAAATGCTTAATAGGTCAATTGTTAAACTTAGATGCTCATGTCAACTATTAAATCCATAGTTGTTTTTATTAAATTCTTATTTATTTATCTTATTATATTTTTCATTAAAAAAAGCCATAATTTTATTATATATAACAAAATTACATTTTGTAGATTTCCAACGAAATTTTCATTAGTCGACGTCCATATGTATATTGCAATCCACTTCATCACTTTACCTAGAAAATTGCACCTCATCACTTTACCTAGAAATAAAAAAAGTGTTAGAGAAAATATAGTTGACTATTCCATCAGTTCTTTACCCATAATGTCCTATGGTTATAGTGATCTATTTTAGGATTAAGCTAGCTATGGAGCAAACCTCCCTCCATTGGACGGAGGAGGAGCAAAGTCAACGTTGACTTTTCTCCTCCTCCGTCCGATGGAGGGAGGTTTGCTCCATAGCTAGCCCACGCCATCTATTTTACAAAACATATGTCGTTGCATAGCTTATACATAAACTTTAGAGTGTTTAAGGAATAACATAGAAATATAACTTCCTCTTCGCCAAATGCTACGAGTCCAAGTCAAAGCTACAATAGTTTTATAAATAAAAAAAGACCAAGTGTTGAAAAAAAAGATATTTATAGGTTAATTGAAAGGGTTAGGATCATATTAAGTTTGAAAATATTCTTATAAGTCCCAAACATGCCATTGACCAGGTCCCATATCCAGTCTTTCTTTTAATAATATATTTTCTTGCATGTCCCTTTCTCTATATATTTGAAAGAAGGAGTCATTAGGAATGGTATTTTTTAACATCAACACTTCTTCATAAATTGGTTGTAGCAAAAGGTTGGCAACCATGTTCAAACATTTTAACCAATTTGTGACATTTAATGACTCTCTCATTGCCTGCAACTTTTGAACACCTCGCTCCATAGCATGCATTGAGATTAACTTTAATGCCAATAATTCTACCCTATTATTTGAGCTTTTCCCTACGCATCCTTCAAACATAAAAAAATGGGAATATGAAAAATATAGAAACCCTCCAACAACCCCATGCAGAGGGCCCCTTTGTGAATCACCATCAAAATACACCCAACACCCAACACCTCATATTATCAATCAATTCAAGAATAAAATCCCGAGGCATTGGTTCATTTGTTTCTTGCTTAAAGCTTTTCAAAATGATCAAACTCCAATGAGCAAAAATTTGAGGAGGAATGAATTTACCTTCAAATAAGAATGCCTTTTTGGAAATCCAAACTCCCCATGCCACAGAGAGCTATAAATATCTGAATGGCTTGCACAAACTATTCCCACACCACTTAGTTAAACATAAATCAAAAGACCCTCCTTTCCAGGTAGCCTCATGAAGACCCATCACTCTACCAATCTCCTCCTAAGCAACAATAATATATGGACACAAAATAACTAGGTGAGAAACCCTTTCATCATCATCCTGACACATAGGAAAATGCCTTAGTCCATGCCAACTCTTCTGTTGGAAAAAATCCAAGTTTGGATCCTATCATTTAAGAGAAGCCACATGAAGACCTATGTCTTCAATGGACACTTAAAGCGCTAAATACATTTGTATCACTAGGGCCTTTTTGTTACAACTTGTTCTTCACTTCTTATAACCTAGTTGTGGGGCTTACCTTCCACCTATTGAATTCCTCGACCATATTAATAAATCATCCAAACAAGATAAATTAACATGGCTAGAATGTAGTGCTACTTTATAGACCTCTGGAATTCCTATCCGTCTTCCCCCATAAAACACAAGAACTTAGTTGGATACCGCTCTTGATGCCAGCTAGTAGTAAGTTCATGGTATGCCTCTTTATTAATAAAATAATAACCTATGTCTCTCATATTATTGACCATTCCCCTTGGTATCCTATGAGAAACCCCACTTTCCACTCAAGGGTCTTCACTCAGATGAACCTACAAGCCATTCCCCAACTTCCATGTCAATCAATTCCCTATGAGGGAAAAAAGTAAAAAAAAAAAACGCTTTCTATATAAACGAGGCATGTTTTTGAGACTTTTATGGAGTTATAATCCAATCAATTACAAAAAATGGGTCCAAATATTTTTTACATGTCACTTTGACCCATATCCCTTTCCCCTCAATAAGCCTCTAAATATTCTTTGCAGCAAGAGCTTGAGAAAAATATGATAGTAGTTTTATTCCCCACCCTCCTAATTCCTTTGGAAAGGAAATATTTTTCAAAGAAACCTATGAAAATACTCTTTTATCTTGGACTACAGTCGATAAAAACTAAAAATTAATATTTTCAATATGCTTTAGGATCCCTTTCGGAACAAAGGTAAGAGAGATCCAATAAACAAGAATCACCTTGATCACTATCTTGACTAGTATGTGACAACCCCCTCATGAGAGACACTTATTACACCACAATCCAAATGCTTCTCCACTTTCGAGAGTAGCCGCCCCCAATACTTTTTAAAATGATAAATTGGTTAACTACAAAATCCCAAGTACTTTATACCAAATTGAAGATCAACCTATGGAAAAGGAAAAATATCCATAATATGACATGCATTTTCCTTAGACAAACCCATAAATGAGATTGTTGACTTTTCCACATTTATTTCCATTCTTGTCTCTATCCATACAAATCCAGTATCTCCCTCAAATTCTTGGCATCTCTAGGAGAACGATTATAGAAAATTAGGATGTCATCAACAAACAAGAAGTGTGTAATGTAAAGAACATTTCCAATCCTAATACCCCTGAACGTACCCCCCCCCCACTTTTAGCTTCCATGAAGATCATGTTAAGAGCCTCGACCACCAATAAGAAAATTAGAGGAAATAGTGGGAAATCCTACCTCAAACCATGACTCAACCTAAAAAATTCCGAGGTTGACCCATTCACTAGAACAACAAAATAAATCAACATGACACAATCCATAATCCAATTTACCACTTCCATTCTAAATCCCAAGTGGACCATTAGAATATGTAGGTACAACCATCTTACTCGATCATATACATTTAAAATATCAATCTTTGCAACCGTTGTTGGAATCATTTTGACCTTTATGGAATGAGAAACCTCCTAAACAACACGAAAAACTTCATGAATTTGTCTCCCCGCTAAAAACCCAAATTGCTACCATGACATAGACTTGGAGAGAAGAACCTTAAGTCTTTGTGCAATAATATTAGCAATGATTTTGTATATAAAATTGCAAAGTGAAATCATCCTGAAGTCCTCAAATCATCCTGATTAATCTTTCTTATGAATCAATGCCAAGAAGGTAGTGTTAAATGAAACTTGAACCTTCCTATTCCGATGAGAGTCCTCCACCGCCCTCAATGGATCTCCTTCGTTAATCTCATAAAAATTAGGAAAAATTCAACCATCCAACCATCGGGCTTGGGACTCTTATCTTTCTGGAAAGAATGAAGGATATCTTATAACTCTTCCTGCAAAAATTCCTCTAACAACATGTTATTTTATCTCTCCGTTACAAATCTGGAAAAAGAAGACATTTTCACAACTTCTGATATAGAAACTCACAACTCCTCCTTGTTAATATTATTTAAATAGTCCACACCTTCAACCACCTAATTTTAAATACTCCATAGAGTAATTACACCTTTGCGATGATTGGAAAAGGAATGAAAATACTTAGTATTTTTGTCTCCCTTATCCAACCATTAGGCTTGGCTCATCAGATGCCAAATGACTTATTTTCTTCCAAAAGCATAATTTTTCTCTATTCTAACATAACCACACTTTCCTTATGTTGTTTAGAGGAAAACCTTGCCACATTTTTTGCATTTATTAGCTCTAGTTGTCATTCAATATCCCTCAAGACAACCTCATCAAATTTTTTTTTTTCATGTGCCCACTTTGTAAAAGCTTGTTTATTATTTTAAAATTATTTTCAAATTAAAGAGCTTCCAATTCAACCAAAGAAACATAAAAAGGAACCCACGACTCTAAGTAAACCAATCGAAGGAAGCTTTGATCCTATAACCATGAAGAATTAATTTTAAAAGGACTAGTTGGTCTCTTCACCTACCAAGACAACTCCATGAAGATAAAAAAAATTATGGGATGCACCTCATGTACCAATCCACTATAGAAGAAGAAAACCATTCTCAACAAATATTTAGAGTGAAGATACCTATCCAGCTACTTAACAATACCATTAACACCAATGCAATTATTCCTCCAAGCAGGAACAAACTTTATGAGAGCTACCTCGATGAGACCACTGCCTTTCAATTTGTTGATAAAAAAATCAGTAAGTTGATCTATCCGAGCATCCCCCCCCCAAAAAAAAATATTTCCATGACGCAGGGAAAAATTTAGATCCCCTCTTACAATTATGAGTGACTAAGACATACAATTCTGATTGAACAAGGACTTCTAGAAAGCAAGTCTTTGAGAACAAGGAACATAAATATTTAGAGCCAAGACCTCCAACCCAAGCTTATGAGAATATAGATTCAACCCAATACTTGAGTCAAGAGACCAAGTATTAGAAGCCCTTAAAACTATAAAAAAAACTAGTTAAAAATAAAACTCCCCGGATCTACCTCTGGAAACAATATAGGGAGAATCAATGAAGATGGGTAACACTTTTTGTCTGAAAGTGACGATGAAAATTCAATTTTTTACTCATTTATTAAATTGAAGCACTCAAAACTTATATATGCCTTGTGAATTTTGACATGCAAAAAAAACAATTATAGGGAATTATGTTGTCTTTCCAAATATATTTTAAAAAATAATAATATTACCATTTAATGTGTCAAAATTGCATTTAATGAAAGGTTTGTTCTTGTAAATTTAATGAAAAGCTAACAAGTGGCTTGTGTGCACATAAAATAACTTAATGATTATTGCATAATTTTTGGAAAAACAATATATCAATATAATCTACACAAAATGCATTGGAGCACATTGTTTTTTAAAATTTATTTTGGAAAATTATTTTTATTAATTTTTTGAAACAGACCATTGCAAATTTTAATCACATTTTGTACATATGTGTATGCACATAAACGTTTTTTTACTAATTACAAAATTTGAAAAAAAAAACCTTTTTGAAGAGGACATGTTGATGTGAGTGTATATATTTTTTGAATTTTTTTGGTTGTGTATTTTTTATGTTGTTGATTTTTATTTTAGCTACTTCGAAGTTGTGGACATTGTTTTTAAGTGTAAGTTTTAAAAGAAAATTAAAATCATAAAAAACCCATAAATTATATCCCATTGGATAGACAATTTGATGACGAATCCATCAACATAAATTCCAACACCAAAGGTGAATCCCATGATAGGGTTTATCCGTGGAAAAGAAGCTAGTAAAATCAAATATGTACAAAAGAAGTCTAAAGGCCTATTTTTAAAGCCCTGGATCAAGCTATTAGCTTGATCGAGGTATTAAAAACCCTCGATCAAAGTTTTAACCACATTTTTAAATACCTTGATTGAGGGTTTAGTTGTGGTTAAGCTAAAAGCTTGATCAAGTTATTTAATATTACAAAAATTTATAAAAAATTTAAAATTATATATAAAAATAACTATTAACTCGGTCGAGCTATTTAATAATATTTTATTTTATAAAAAAAATAAATTTATATTGAAAAATAACTATTAACTCTAATAATGCAATGGAGATATAGCTATTAGCTTAGTCGAGGTATTTGATTTAATAGCTATTTTTTACTATAAAAAACAACTTACATGAAACAAACATCATTTTACTTTTATGGATATTTATTAAGTGCAACATTTTTTTATGGAGAAATAAAATTTATAATAAAAAAATAATTTGGACATAGACACAAAATATTAAATATCATTCATGAGATCAAATACCATGGGAAAATTTACAATGGGTTACCAAAACCATTGGTCATATATCACTAACAACAAACATGCATTGTTAAGCTAATTAACGCATGTTTGTTCTCAGTGATTTATGGCCCATGCTTTTGGTAATCCATGGTTAATTTTCCCATGGTATTTGATGTCATGAATTATACTTGTCAAATGAATAACTCTCGAATTCATTTATTCCTTTGCAAAAGAATTTATCTATACAACTAATAAGGTTGTTGGTCTTCATCTTCCAGCGTGCCTTTTTGGCTTCCTACGACTATTCATTTTCATTATTTATTTACATATTTACAAAATGTGTGGAACCATAATCACGAGGATTAGGTTTCCAGCTTTCCCCCTCTTAATCCGAAGGGGTATTTTGTGTTGAAGCATGGTTCAAAACCTTTCAAACTTTTCTCGGCCAAGTGACTTGGTGAAGATGTGTGCAATTTGCTCGTTCATGGAACCATGTCATAAATGAATTGGCTTTTCCTCTACATGATGTCAAATAAGATGGTACTCTATGTTGATGTGCTTGGTTCAATCATGGAATTTAGGATTCTTGGCCATCTTAATTGCAGAAGTGTTTTCGATCAATAAGGGAGTGGAATTATCTTGCTTCTCATGCTAAGCTTCAAGTATTTTCCTAAACCACACAATCTCTTTTGTTTCTTCTGCATATGCCACACATTCTAGTTCTATTGTCAAATATGTTGGAACTCAATGTTTTCATGATCTCTAGGAGATAGTTGCTTATCCAAGACTCATTATGTATCCAGAAGTGGACACCCCTTTCTCTTTGTTTCCATCAAAGTTTGAAACAGTGTACCCAATGAGTTTGACGTCTTCCACCTTAGTGTACTTCAGTCCAAAATTTTGGGTCCCCTTCAAGTACCTTAGAACTCTTTTTTGCAATAGATCAGTGTCCTTCGCAGGGTTTGTACATGAATATGGAAATAATGCGAACCGCATAAGAAATATCTAGTTTGGTGGTGGTAAGGTAGATAAGGATTCCTACAAGTTGTTGGTACTTGGTTGCATCCTCAAATTATTTTCCTTCTCTTGATGTCAACTTCAACTTTTCTTCCAATGGAGTTGAGAGAGGGTTGCATTCTCTCATACAAAATCTATTCAACAATTCTCCAACATACGTTTTCTAAGATATGAATATGTACTTAGGATGTTGAGTCACTTCAATTCCTAAGCAGTAATAAAGATATCTTAGATCATTCATTTCAAATCCTTTTTTCAAATATTTATTTATGGATTCTATATAACTTTCATTGTTTCTTGTCATCAAAAGGTCATCTACATACACCATAAGAAACACAACATATCTTCCAACTTTCTTCACAAACATTGTTGCATCATCAATATTATAATGTTTGAAATTTATCTTTAGAAGATGCTTAGTTAGCTTTTCATACCATGCTCAAGGTGCTTGTTTCAGTCCATACGAGGATTTAACAAGTTTTCATACCATGCATTCTTATCCCTTCACAATGAAACCTTTTGGTTGAGACATGAAGACATTTTGTTTCAAGTTTCTATTCAAGAAATTATTTTTACCTCCATTTAGTGGAATTTCTACCCATTTTGTGTAGCTAAGGAGAGCATAGTGCGGATGGCAGCCCATTTTCTTGTGGGGGAGAATGTTTCTTCATAGTCTATTCCTTCATTTTCTGCATAGCATTTCACCACAAGCATTGTTTTGTTCTTGTCAAGTGAGCCATATAATTTGTAGAAGCTATTTTTACATTGATCTGGTGGACTTTCCACCCATTTTGTGTAGCCAAGGAGAGCAGAGTGTGGATGGTAGCCCATTTTGTTGCAGGGGAGAATGTTTCAACATAGTCAATTCCTTCCTTTTCTGCATAGCATTTTTCCATGAGCATTGATTTATTCTTGTCAAGTGAGCCATTTGATTTGTATTTGTTCTTGTATATCCACTTTCAGCCAATTGGTTGGTTCCAACTATAAGTTCAACCATATTCTAGGTTCCATTCTTTATAAGTGCATCATACACTTTCCACATGGCTTCTTTCCACTTATCACATGCAACAACTTCTATAAAGGAAGTTGATTCAAAATTAGTAGATAAATTCAATTCACAGTCAAATGAGACATCCATGTCATCACTTGAGTTATATGCTTCTCCTCCATCTTATTGTCTAGTTGAAATTCCCATTCTTGTATTTCCAACTTCATCTAGATGGACACTTTCATGTATATTTATATCCCATTTCAAAATCTTCCTTGATAGTATGGGTTGGTAAGGTGGAGGTGCTTCATTATCTTCAAGGTTCAATCTTCCAACCCTCTCAATCACATCATCTAGTTCATGTGAAGTGGTCAGAACGTTTATTCTTCATGAGGGGGTGTTGGTGCTTCGAAAATAAATTCCAAAGATTTATCTTGATCCAAGATTAGGAACCCCCCTTCAAGATGTGGAATTTCATTATTAAATTCATAACATGTCTTTAGATTGGAAAAATTATCTAGATGATCAAGTTGTCTTTCAATAGACTTGTCATTTTTATTAGTTTCAATAAAAATGACATCTCTAGAAACAAAAAAAATTCTTGTTTACCTCATCATAAAGATGACATGCCTTGGAAGTGCCTGAATACACCAAGAAAATGCATGTTCAACATTTAGCACCAAGTTTGTTTCTTTTCTCCTTTGGTATCAGGCCATAGCAGGTGGAACCAAAACCCCTCAAATTCCTAACCGAAGGAAGGTGGACAAACCACATTTCATATGGAGTCTTGTCTTCAATAGCATGAGTGTCACGTCCCCAACCTTCATACCCACGATGGAGAGGACGTGACCAACACATTGTTGCTGTCAAACTGGGCAATCTAGCCCCATGATCATAAACATAAAAATAAAATGCATTAATATAAAAACACACATAGATGCATAATGCAATCTATAGCAGAAGCAAACACATTTATTTCATTCATGCATTCATCATGTTCATTTTAATTCATAACAATTCATTGAAGAGATTAAATACACGAGAATACTTATTTGGAAAAGAAGTTGGACCGCAACTAGCTACGTCGCTGCAACGTTCCACCCAACCATAGGCCAGTGTGCTCAACAATCTCTCAGCATCACTGCCACCCCCGAGCTGGGCATGATTCCACAAGGCACTAGGGAAATAACAGGATCCCACATAGCCCAAAACCAAAACATCCACAGTGAAGTCAACACATCGCTGGGTTTCATAGATTGTCCAGCCAATCCAATAAGAAATTGGGTTTTACAAGCTGCTAAGGAAACTAACCAACATCACATGGGTTCCTTGGACTTATCCAACCAAGCCACACTTGCATCAAACACACAATCAACCCATTTAATCAAACACATTCATACACAATTGTTGGATATGAACAAAACGTTCCTGGGAACCAAAAGGGAAATGGCAATTGGGGAAAACAACCCAGCATGAGGAAATACGTTTTCAAGAAACGTTCTTGGGCTTCAAAGAAGTAAAAATGACCTCATCAAACCCTTAGATGGTGGATCTATTTTCCCATCCAATGGGCATTACCAAAAACATGATTTGCAATTACAACCAACACAATAAAATGGGGAAAACATCCCTCTGACAAAAATTAGGTTTTCCAGAGTTGTTTATGGCCCTAATGTGGCCAAAACAAACTCAACAAAACCCAAATTTTGTGGGTCTCTTCTCCCACTTGGTGGAAACCCAAAAATGAGTTTCCCATCTTGCAGAAAATAAGAAAAATGCAGAAAAACATGGAGGAGAACTCCCAGCTTTCTCACAGGGGAAATAATGGCCTCCTCAGACCCCAAAATTGTGGCCCCTTCCTTCCCATTCACCTCAACAACCCCCAAAATGCATTCTGAGTATGGAGAGAGAAGGAAACGACAGTCAAACCATGGAGGAGAGAGCTCAGTCTCTTCCTGTCACATGAGGGAGCCAAAACTCCATGAGGATGGGTGAGAAATGAAAGTCATGGGTGCATAATGGCTTGGGCATGCCTTCCCAAGATTTTACTTGCCCCACAAGTAAAAAACACACTTTCAAACAATGGCCGACCTCCCAAATTCGAATTTGACCTCCATTCCTTTCCCATCCCAAGGAGATAACTTCTTCAACCACTTTTAGAGACTGGGCACAAAAATACAAAAAAAGGGTAATTGACAAATTTATGGGTTTTACCTTAGACATTTGGATTTTCCCCATAGGCTCAAGGTTTGAATAATTCCCCCTCCTTATTCCTTATGAAATCATGCCCCCATCTCTTTAACGTTGCGGCGTGTAGCTAGATTTGGTATTTTTCTTAATTTGCATTTTACATGATGTCTCAAAACACATTGTGCTTGGCTAGCACATAAACCATCGACATCGATTGTAATCGCCTAAACATCGAACACAAAACCCATGGTGGGGTCTTTGCCTTGAGCTCCACACCATGATTTAATACAATATTTACATCATATGCAATTTAATACCATGGGGTCAAAACCAGGTTGTTACAATGAGGTGTACTTCTATTTCTCAAATATGTTGCACATACTACTGCATCACCCCAAACATCGGTTTGACATTCCTAAAAAACAACATTGATCGTGCCATATTCATTAATGTTCTCCTCATCCTTTTTGCTACACCATTTTGTTGAGGATTGTAAGTAACTGGAGTTTGATGTGTAATCCCATGTTTACAAAGATAGTTTTCAAGATCATTAGAGGTATATTCTTTGCCATTATTAGAACGAAATATACCAATACGTGCTTGTGCTTGATTCTCTATCTATGAATGAAAGTTCTTGATTGTTTGAAATGTTTTAGACTTTTTATTCAATAAATATAACCAACACATTCTAGATTATCCATCAACAAAGGTCATGAAGTAACATTTGCAGAAGGAATCGACCTGGGGCCACATAAGTTAGAGTGAATCAACTCTAACTTTCTACATGTTCTGAATTTAGACTCTTGAAATGGATGCTTACTATGTTTTCCTAGTATGCATGCATCACATTTTTTCTTTTTCTTAGGCATAGTGGAAAAACCATATACACCATTCTTTCTTAACAAACAAATATTGTTATAATTCAAGTGACCAAATATTGCATGCCACAATAAACTGGATGACAAATTACGTTCTTCATATTGAGGTGTGTAGGAAAAGTTTTGAATTCTTGTAGAGCAACCCTTCAACTTCAACAACTTTCCATATTCATACCCAATCATGATGACCTTGTTGTTAGAGGGATTCCTTATCTCTACAATTCCATTAAATATGTAGATGGAAAGGCATTGTTGTCGGATATGCACTAAGGACAATAATATTCTATGCAACTCTAGAAGATAGAGAACATTATTTAAAACAAAATCGGGGAAACTAGATAGCTTGAGATTGATTGAACCAATTCCCTTTGGCTTGAGGATAGATTTGTCTACAAAGTATACTATGCCATTTTCAATGTCATTTAGTTATTCAAAACAGTCTTTCCTAAAAGTCATGTGAAAAGTTGCACCAGTGTTAAGAAACCAACAATATTTGTAACATGAAAGAGAAGTTATTTCATAAATTCCAAGATTACAATGTGAAGCAATACAATGAGCAAAATCAAGGGCTTTACCAACCTCTTGGTTTTTATTTTGGTCTTTATTTTGATTGTGTCTTCCTTTGATGGAATCCCAAGGATACCAACATTGATATGCTTCATGTCTATTCTTCCCATAACGCTTGCACTTTTGATCTAATCTTTTGCTTGAGTTGTTTATGCCCCTCTACCTATGAAATTTCTCCTTCCTCGTCTTCTTTTACTATTATCTCTCTTGAAAGGGTGTTTGGGATGATTCTTTTCTTTTTAAAAAAAGCAATGGGATTCTCCACCAGACTTGATTGTCTTCTTTCTAAAGTCTTTCTCTTTGTGTGCAATCTTTTCTAACAAGGTGTCAAAGGTTGCATTAGAGGGAATTTCAACTCAAAATGGGCCTTTCAACCCTAATTCAAATTCCATGTCATCATGTGTTAGATAATGAAATTTCTTTAAATTTGAAATATCGTATAGGTCTTAAACAATTTTTTAATATAAATTTGGGGATAGGTATCATAAAAAAAACTACTTTTTTTGTTCGTATTTTCGACATATCTCCTTGTGTTTTTACTCAAATTTCGATCGAGAGATCTCGTTGGATGCAGAATTAAATTACACATCCAACGAGATATCCTGATCAGAATTTGAGTAAAAACACAGGGAGATATGTCGAAAATACGAACAAAAAAAGTAGTTTTTTACTTTTCTTCCTCCAAAATTAATAAATATTATTTTATTATTTTAACTATTATTTTATTATTTTCCTTAGGAGGCCCATTTTGAGTTGAAATTTCCTCTAATGGGGCTTTGAACTTGTTTCTTGCTTGCAGGGACTCAAGGTAGTTGGAGTGATTTGGATAAAATGAATTTACAAATGTTGCAAGTGGAAGGCCAGGTTTCATACCAGATGTTGGGATCTTATGCATGATTTATATGATCTCAGATGCAACCAACATATGATCATTATATTTTGCTTCCAAAATGAACAATTTTAACATTAAATTAATTATCTCCATCTCAAAATGTGAGTCATACAAGTATTTTAATGTCTTTAATGCTTCAAAACATGATTTTGCAAGAAAACTGTATTTTCTCACCTTTTCACTGACATTGGAAGTGATTATAGCTAAATATTTCTTATCTCTAGACTGTCAAATGCCAATTTATTTCTTTGTTGTAGGAGGTTTTGGATCAGTGGTTACAATTGCATCTACTTCTATATGAATTGTCTTTCCTTCACATATCCCATCCCATAGGTCATTATATATGAAGGTTGATTTGATAATTCTGGACCATTCTAGATATGTGTCCTTTCCAGTGAGGAAAACACCAACCATTGATGCCAAAGAGTGCATATTTAAACTGGAACCTACAACTTACATAATACTTTGAAGAAAAATATGTGATGCAGGTTTAAGTTTCTGTTCCTTTACAAATTACAATATGATTATGCAGTTGATCAAAACAATTATGCAACTACTCTATATTCAATTCGGTAGATCTATATCATTAATTCTAGAGTATATTACATTCAATAGATATCATAGTCTCTTTATTTATCAATGATGATATTTTAACAATACATTTACGAAATTTCAAAAACCACAGTACCACTCTATTACAAATATCTTGCAACATAATAGTTTTACAAAAACTTTATTCTTTGAAGTAGGTCATTGCTCTAGAAACATGCTTCACAATCTAGTTGGAGTAGTCTGTAACTATGAGGTCATAGCAGTGAGACCCCAACACTAACAAGACAAGGAAACTCACAAAAATACACCGAACAGGAGTTCGAGCCTCAACTCTCATCTCCTACTCAATGTAATAATCTACTCAGGTTACAAGGTCGCATCAATATGTGATTACAGCTTCAGGACTTTGGGTCGACTCAAAACATATATTTAGGATGAAAAAAATTCAATCGCAGCAGTTCATGAAGTAGACACTCTTTCACACATCAGCATATATGATTTCCAAAGTCTCCAACGCATCAAATATACTAGTCACTGTCCTCTTTCACCCACGTGAATGAAAATTTTTGTATACTTATCAAATTAAACACCATGTATAAAGCTAATGAACAAACTAGGTTTTATGTATGGCCAATGGTCACAAGTAATTAGAGCAACAACACTTTACCTCCACGCATTTGAGTAATGAAAATGAATAAACAACATAAACAACTTCTAGTGCCAATTTCTCAACATGAGAGTACTGAAGTTTAGGTCCTATAAGGGTTTGATTGAGGTAGTAGAAGGGTCCATTAATACCTTCCTTCTCACAGTGTCCCTTCCCATTGAATTCAACTAATCTTAGTTTGGGATGAAGAGTTAGAGTTTCGGATAGTACCTTGGGACCCACTTTCCACAAATGGTGGTATCCCTAATGTTTGTTATCGTTTCACATTATAAACTGGTAATCCGATAGTATTATTTGTGTTTGACTTCAACTCACTAATTCACATGGCTAGGATTCATACTATTGATTGGATTTGGATGAAGACCTTAGGTTTTTAACTGACAAATCCTAAGTTGAGCAATATCATGCAATCCTTTGTGACATCACTCCAATTTTGAAGATTCCATTTTGTAAATTACTTGTGGCCATTTGGTCCTTCTAAAATGTTGTATATGTATAAAGCAGATTTATATTGTATCAGAGCCAGTGTTCCATATGATTGAACATGGCATCCTATCGGTAATGATATTGTAAAATGACCTCTTATTTTTATTTTTTAGGTACTCTCTTGCATCCTTGATTTTGGGTCCTCTATGTTCCTCTTTTCTAGCGTAATGTATTTCACCCTTCACTTCCCCTTTGATCTCACACATTAGGGGGCATCTGTTATCCCTCAAATCAGAATTTCTTCGTCTAAGTGATGATACTAAGTGTTCTGTCACACAAAAGGGCAAATGGATCAAAGAGCCATTTTTATATAGATAATATTGGTCCTAATCATTCACTATTTCCTCTAGATTTACCTCCTTTTTTTATGACCTTAATATATACACGCGTGTGGATGTGTAGTAACTCACATTTTACACATGAGTTGACTGTGCGAAACTAGCACTGTATCCTAAAAGTTGTACACGCGGGTTTTCTGAAAGAAAATCGCATGTTACACGTGGGTTTTCCTTGTCCCACTCATGTGTCTCTCAAAAGTTAGTTAAAAAAATAAAAAATGGATTAGTTAGAGTTCGATATTATAACCTCCCCACCTTCCCCAACTACTTCATCCTTGCAACTTCTATTCTCATTTGATCATAAAAGAATGAGAGATTTTAAGAGCAAAGGGAGAACACTTGAACTAAAGTTACATTGGAGGAATTTTGTTAGAAAAGAGGAGCATGAAGACCTGGTTATTGGTTTCAAGAATTCCATGTCAGACTGAGATATAATCGTAATTGTTCCAAGTTACTTGATCAATAAAGAGATATTCCCCTTCCACTAAATTGTTTACACTTTTTGAATGATTTATGTTCATAGATTTGATTTCAATATTAATTTTTAGTATTTTACTTATATATGTTTCATATTTATGACAGTCAAAGGTGTTTGAGAAGGGTACATTTTCTTGCAGGTCTTGGAGAAGCAGATTGGAGATTGGATTGAATGAGAATACAAATCTAGGACCAACCTTCAGAAATAAGGTGCATTATCTCAATCACTCAAACCTTGTTTCTTTCTTTTATGGAATTTGAGCTTGGTTTGGATATAATTTGGAATTGTTATAGTTTGAATATAACCTAGTATGTTGGTGACCTCCCTAACCCCAGTCATAGGAATAATTCTGAACAATAGCGTGATTCTTCAGCGAGCTCTCATCGCCATAATATTCCATGGATTCTAAGTTCTGAGCACTGAGATATCTTCTTGGCATGTCACATCTCTTAAAATACATCACATCTACAATGTCAAATCTCAGAATACATCATCATGAGTTTGCAACAAGAGAGGCCTCTCACATATGGAAGTCGCATATCTCAAAATACAATATTACAACTTCAATAATTCATTATCATGACAAAATAGAACGCACAAACTCATCACAACTTTCCCACATAACTTATGAGAGAACACAGTCATAAAAACATGATTTAAGGGGTGATTGTCACAAATAACTGTTGAGAGTTATGTGAATAATTGGAAATGGGAGGTTGCAATGGGGTGACAACCTTTTCAAGGAAAATTACATTCATAATTCCCTTGAAAATGTGAGCTTGCAGGTAGAAAGAGTCTCAATAACGAGAAGGTATTCGTAGCAGTATTGTGAGAGTACACTCAAATTAGAAAACGTTGCAGAATAAATCATGTATTGATGGCATGGAGGAGGGATGAGCAAAAGAAGACTAGCGACTGTCAAGAATCTAGAGAGGAATTTTGCACAGGGCAGAATAGATGGTATGGCAGGCATAATGCCAAGATTGAAATGCAACCAGGATTTATTTCAGGTGGATCTAATACCATTGTCAAATGAATAAATTCTGAATTCATTTATTCCTATGAAAACACAAATTATTTATACAACTAATAAGGTTGTTGGTCTTCATCTACCACCTTGCCATTTTGGCTTCCTACAAATGTTCATTTTCATTATTTATTCACATATTTACAAATTGTGTGGAACCATAATCACGAAGATTAGATTTCCAACAATATTTATGATTTAATATCTATGTCCCAAAATTTAAATGTTAATATTCCCACCCAATACTTGTTAATAGAGTAAATAAAATAACTTTCAAATAAAAATCTAAAAATTTGATAATAATTAACAAATTAATTTTTCTTACCATAACTCATAATTTTTAAGTCTTTTACTATAACTTTTATATTTTTACATTCACAAAACCTAGTTCGATGAAGGGTTTAGTTAAAGTTAAGTTTTTTTTACTATAAATGATATATTTATTATTTTAGTTAACCTTCCATTAAGCTCCAAATATTGATCGATGGTTATTTAAACCCTTAACTGATCTATTGGAAAATGATTGATCGAGAGCTTGTTTAAACCTCCAACAAACCCTACCCACCCTCTTTCCCTCCTTCTAGTGGTAAACAATTAGTCTTACTGGGATGAAGGGAATATCAATATGATTCCTTTCCTATCCTTTTTCTCTCCACAATATCCCCATCCAAGACATAAATAATTAGATATGAAAGTGACAACACACCCAAGGAGACTAGATAACCACTTATAGGGGAGAACATCAAAACAATAAGTGAACTGTGAACTTCATACCTAGAAGTAAAATATCCCATTCCCTCCATAGGACCTCTTCGAACCCCAAAACCACTAAGATCCCAAGCAATACAAAACCCTTTGAAAGCCAAAGAAAAATATTTAAGTGGTGTTAATGAATAAATCAACACACCTTTAGTACATGTAGGCTTGTAAACACTAGGACCTTCCTAAGTCTATGGTTGTTTGTGCTTTGAAGGAGGTAACTTGTCTCTACCCATAGGAACCAACACTTTCTTGTTGTTTGTACAACATTAGGAGGCATTCTTCATGCTTTTGTTGTATCAAGTCGAGACTTGTGTTGTATTAAGTCCTATCTATATCCTTATGTGTTGAGATGGGATGCTAGTAATGTATACTTGCAGTGTTGCATCAAGTTTGTACTTGTGTTATATCAAGTCAATGATTATCATAGGCGGTACCCTATGAGATGGATCTCCTTAACGGGAGATGGTCTTATGTTGTATCAATACTGGAGACTTGAGTTGGCATGCTTTACTTGGTAAAGTTGTGATACTATGTGATGTATTACTAACCATGGCCATTCGAGATGGATAGATATATTAAGTATCCTCTAAAGACCGGTCACCTCTAGAGTGAATTATTTTAGCATATGGCTATATGCTCCAGGGTAATATATATGATCATCATTATGTGTGACAATTATTATTAGTATAGATATCTAAATAATAAATACACATGTGGACCATGTAGCAAATGATACATGATAAAGAGATAAGAATAGAGAGAAAGAGAGAGAGAAAAGATTTGAATTTCCTATGTATAGGTATCCAAGTGAAATTGATTTGTAAAGGCTTCAGTAAAGCCTCAATTGTAATAAATAATGTATAAGTTAAAAAAAAATCTCTAAGTGATCCATGCAAAAATAAAAATAGTAAATAAAAATATTTTCATGGATGGTACTAAGAGTGAAGCAATGATAGCACTGATATTGAAAGAACTTATGGCACTAAGAGTGAAGTACTGATGACACTAAGATTGAAGCACAAATGACACTAAGAGTGAAGCACTAATTACACTAAGAGTGAAGCACTAATGACACTTGAGGTGAAGCACCATAACACTTAAGTTAGTCTGTCAACTAAGTGATCAATATTAAGTTAAAGATTGAGTTCACTCCGATATCAGTGAACTATCAGTTAAAGCTATTCTTGGAAGGTATGGCTCATGTCTTGTGCAAGATGAATATTTCAATGCATGGATTGCTTATTCTAATAGGAAATTTGAAATTGAAGTGAATGTGTGCACTAGTGCTAGGAAAACATTGTATGGCATGAGTTTTGACTTGTTATTAAAGTGTCGAGCACTTGGAAAGTTCATTACATAGTTTTTGTGGATCTCTCTTCTTTATTGCTGAGATGATATATCTTATTAGGAAATATGCTAATGTGTTGCAAACCATTCTATGCAAGTATATCTAGTATGCTCAAAGAATTGTTGGGTTTTTCATCCTTTGTACTTGGAGATTTTCCTGGGGTACATCTTGTCTCATATGGTTGAATGATCTATATGGCTGATTTTTTTATGAGATTCATATATGTAGTGATTGATTGATAAAAGTTTTAAAGTTCAAATATATCCACATTTTCTCACAAAATTGACATGGTATCAGAGAATAGGGCGTGAAGGAGCTTATTTTTTTTGCAGCAAACTAAATCCTACGTGGTGTTAAGGAGTTGAGAAAAGTTCGAGAGCCATGGCATCGATCGTCGTCCGACTAGAAGACCTCCTTGAAGGTGCTTCAAAATTCAACACTGAAAGGAGAGGGTATTGGATACATTGGAGGAATATTACCTAAATGGGCTCGTGTTCACAGTGGTGGAGGAGCCTACATTCAAGTAGGGCGCATCATCTTCAATAAGAACCAATCTTGCTAGTTTTGGAGTAGTAATGGAAGAACATGATATTCTTCAACCCATTAAATGGTCTCCCATCCACATGGGAGAAATTATTGGATGTGGTAAATAACTAAGAAGAGAATCCCAAATTTGATAGGATATGGCATGATTTCATTCAAGAAGAGGGGTGCATCGAAAGCAAGACAATGTGCACTAAACAGGAGAATCTTTCCCTCATAGCAAGAATGAAGAAAGGGAGGAAACCTTCCACTCCAAAGAGTTTATTTCATGCAAAATAAGAAGGATTTCAAGAAAGAATCTGAAAAATAAAATCTTTGGTGCTTCCATTGTCAAAAGAAGGGCCACTTTTCATGAGAGTGCCATGCAAGGAAGAAAAATGAAGTAAGGATTCATTCATCCACTGCTGCAGAAGGGGGTGAACCTTCTCAGAATAAATAATTCAAGGAAAAGGATGATCGAAAGGAATGTTTTATTTAGTATGGAAGAGAATTGTCTCTTGCGTGCATGGGATACTTATTACCCAATCATGTACTCGCTACCTCCTGCATGCACTCAAATTTTCAAGTAGATCAAGTCCAAGAGACTCCTAGAATCTCCACAAGGAAGCAGAGATAAAGAGGGAGAATGCAAAACAATAAACGATAAGTACTTGTATTTTTAATCAAATGTTGTATAAAAACCAGATTTAAATTTTTTTGAATGTGTTTCATTACAGTCATATAGAAATATAAATTCTTGGGATTTGGAATTGTGTTATAAATGATTAGCATATAATTGTTGTTTTTCTTTTATTGCAATTTTTAGTAGATATCATGAAGTCCATATTATGAGATATGATATAGACTTACATAAGACTGATATAAGGATGCATAAAATATGAATACAAGGATGCAAATTTTATGAACATAGGGTTGAATGATTGTTCATGAGTTTTGAACATAGGGTTGCATGCTATTTTAATAAGATATAGATTTGCATGATTGTTCCATGAGATATAAAAATGGAGTTGCATTCATAAGATATGATATGGGACTGATATAATATTAATATAAAGATACAAATCAATACATAAGATTAGAATGGGTTATGTTAAAAGAATTGCTTAATATATGTGCATAACTGTGTAAATCATTATCAGTACATTGAAAGTATTCATGTGAATAAAATTCATGAGTATGAAATGGTTCTAGCCATTTGAATAATTTATCTTTTAGGAAAAATCCATATGTCTTGACCTACATGTAAAGAATGAAATGTATGTGGATTCAATATGATGGTTGATCCTGAAAGAGAGTAGATCGAGAGGTTCTTATATCTTGTAGGAAGAAGTTGGAATAGAAGCCCTAATACTGTTTTGAGGGATGTGAAAAATCATGAAAATAATTAAATTATCTTACTTACTTTCATATGTAAAGAGCATTAGATACAAATGAGCACGACTCTCCACGATGGAGGATCCACATTATGATTCTCACATTCTGATGGTGAGAGGGATAAGCTAGATTCGCTAGCTCCTGAAGATCCAATGAAACTGGTTGATGTACCTCCTATTAAGAGGATACCTACATGATGATCATATTCAGAAAGAAGTTGAGAAAATTATTCAAGAATCTTGTTACAATTCTTGGGATTAGAGGTGTAGCAGTCGCTAGATAAGATTTTCCTCAGTTAAGGAAAATATATAGTAGAAGATCCTAAAGAGTTTTAGGATGATGGACTGTAAGTCCATGGCCACACATATGAATATAAATATGAATTTGATAATTCTTAAATCAGATTTGGAGTATCTCAAATGTTAGTTGAGATGCATTTGGTTGGCACCAAGGCCAATTATATGCTTTGTAGTTAGTACATAGACATGTACAATAAATAATGTGGTGTGGTAACTAATTGGTACAAGTTTTTGTGGACTCAGATATGTCTCGAATAATGAAATAAAGTTTCAAATATATATGGATTTTGACTAATGTAGTGATCAAGGAAGATCACATATGTTTCTCTAGATAGAGCATGGTGTAAATCAACAAATATTTACTAAGGTTCCTAGTTAGTGATATCCGAGACATGGTACATACTCACAAATGAGCAGCATTGGAAACATTCTTACTAATCCTCTGTTCGAAACAATATTGGTTGTAGAAAAAGAAAGACTCCTCTAGTTGAAGAGGGAGTGTTGATGTTTCTTCATATGAAACAAAGGATATATCCCCACTAGTTAGTCATGGTACATGACTCATACATATAGGGGTTGTAGTATATCTTGTGGAAATAATCCACATGAGTAGAGACATAGTCAAAGTATTGAAGATGATTGCTAATCAAGAAGAGTTATAGTCTGTACTGTCAGAGAACAATTAAACCTCTTAGAGAGGTAGTTGGGGTGTTTTGCTAAAAGGAGAAGAATATGGAATCACTATGAAAGTGATCAAGCCTTGAAGAACGTCACACAAAGTGGCAATCTCATAGGGAACTTCTCTAGATAGCAGAAGATTCCAAAAGTCAACAAATGTTGAAGATTGAAAGAAAAGACGAGAATTTTCTCTTTGCATGATATTACACATTTTGATATGTGTTGTTTTATATGATGGATATGAAATCCATAGTTTATAATTTAGAGAAATTGCATTATGGATCGGATCCAGATAATGCTACTATGTAAGTAGTTGTTTGGTCTCTTAAAGTACTTAGCAGACCTATTGTATTTTATGATTGTTGCTAAACATATGTTTGAGTACCTTTGAGCTACATTAATACATGGTATACCTATTGTGTTATCCAATTATTGTTTTAGGATGAGATAAGCAATGTATATTGCGACTAGTACTACAAAAGCTAAGTGTATTGCAGCTAGTACTACATAAGCAAGATGTATATCAGAGAGTACTATAGAAACAAATATGTTTTGCGATAGTACTATCAACTGAGAAGAAGAGTAGCTAAGAAAGCTACTTGTGATCATTGGAGAGTGTGTCCATACTGTGATGGTTGGAGAAAGTGACCATACTTATGATTACTGAAGAACGTGACCATACTTTGTATTTGTATCCATTCAAGTATGCGTATCCAACCAAGTATGTGTATCCAAGCAATCTATGTATACAGTTGGAAATGTGTTATGATAAAACACATTGAGTTGAAGTCTTACTTCATTAGAATACATGGTAAACTAAATTTAATTTTCAGTACATAGCTATTAATGAGCAGATTGCAAATGCGTGGATAATTCCATTTTTAGTGACGAAGTTTAGATACTTTCGAGATAAGATTGGTATGGAAAAAAATGCCTAGAATAGTAGAGAGTGTCCCCATCACTGAGAGTGAGTGTTGTTTGTACATCATCAGGAGTCATTCTTCAGACTTGTGTTGTATCAAGTCCTATATATCCTCACGTGTTGTGGTGATTTTGCATCAACTCTAGATTCGTGTTATATCAAGTCAATGATTCTCATAGACGATACCCTATTAGATGGATCTCCTTAATTAGAGATGGTCTTGTGCTGTATCAAGATTGGAGACTTGTGTTGTATCAAGTCATGATCCTAATATGTTGAGGTGGCATGCTTTACTTGGTAAATGGTGATACTATGCAATATATTAGTAACCATGGTTATTCAAGATGGATAAATTTATTAAGTCTAATCTAGAGACTGGTCACCTCTAGAGTCAATTACTTTAGCATATGCCTATATGGTCCGGGGTANAAGCCCCAATTGTAATAAAGAATGTATCATTTAAAATAAGAAATATCCAAGTGATCCATGCAAAGATAAAAATAGTAAATAAAATGATTTGCATGGATGGCACTAAGAGTGAAGCAGTGATGGAACTAAGATTGAAAGCACTAATGGCACTAAGAGTAAAGCACTAATGACACTAAGAGTAAAGCATTGATGACACTAAGAGTGAAGCACTAATGACACTAAGAGTGAAGCACTGATGACACTTGAGGTGAAGCACACAAACACTTAAGTTAGTATTTTAACTAAGTGATCAACATTCAGTTAGAGATTAAGTTCACTCCGTTATCAGTCAACTATTAGTTAAATTTATTCTTGGAAGGTATGGAGATGCATTGTGCTTTATGAATATTTCAATGCATGGCTTGCTTATTCCAAGAGGAAATTCGAAATTGAAGTCCATGTGTCCACTAGTTTTAGGAAAACATTGCATTGAATGAGTTTTGACTTGTTATTAAAGTGTTGGGAACTTAGAAAGTTCATTACAGAGTTTTTATGGATCTCTCTTCTCTATTGTTGAGGTGATATATCTTATCGAGATATCTACTAATGTGTTGTAAATCATTCTCTAAAAGTATATATATTATAATTAATGAATTGTTGGGTTTTTCATCCTCTATATTTAAAGGGTTTTCCCATGGTACATCTTGTCTCATATGGTTGAATCATTTATGTGGCTGATTTGTTTTATGAGATACATATATGTAGTGATTGATTGATAAAAGTTTTAAATTTCAAATCTCTCCACATTTTCTCAAAACATTGATATTTCTCAAGTCGTTCCAGCTCAATGACTCCACTCAACAATCCTTCCACCGACATAAAAGATCCTTCGGTTCCAAAGGACAACTCAGCATCATGAAGCTCTGAAGCAACAACAACCTTTTATGAATAAGACAAGAATGAAATATATAAAACAAAACAAACTATATAAATTAAAATCCTTCCTCAACATTTGCACTCTAGAAAGGGGTTTTCCACTCGAGAGATTTTATCCCTCTTGGCACTTGGTAGATCCCTTTTTAAGATGGATCTATGTTGTTAGTATAATATTTCATCTTGGTTAGTGAGTCTCTTTGTCTTCATCACTTTTAATTTTCAAATGTATGCATGAACAAATTCTTGATTAGAAGATCACATTTCTTTCTGCAGACAACTATTTGTGCATGGGCATGACAGTGAAGAACACAATTTTTGGCAAAAGCATTTGTTTGTTAGTGAAATTGCATTTTAGATCGCAAATAAACCCATAAAATTGTCACTAGAATCTCTAACCACTTATCTATGCACCTTATTACCATCAACAATTCTCTAGGATTCTCATAATTAGTGTTCTATCATTGTTGTTCTTTCCCTTGAGTAGGATAATCCTTATATCTTTTCCTTTCCAACTTAGCTACAAGTCATTTAATTAGAGGGAGTTGGTTATGGAACATAAAACACTATTAAAAGAAGAGTTATCAAGAGAAATTGGAAGTTGGGATTATGAAGTTTATATAGAAAGTTGGGCTAACATATTCCCACTAACATCTAATTAGTGCAAGATTGCCTTAAAAAACTTTGTAATTTATTTACTTCATAAATTTCCTTCTCCATAGATAATATTCCAACAAATTACAATGCTAAAATTATTGAAGCAATTAGCTAAGTATATCCCAGTGAAAATGCTAATGAAAACAAGCCGCTAAGAATATCTTTCAAATAATGGAAACTCCACCAATGACATAATCAATAAGTAATTTCTTACTTGTACTTCTTTCAAGTTATGAAGCTTTCATGGAAATACCATCAATGACATAAGCAACATGTAAGCTCTTGTAATTCTTTCAATTTATGAAGCTATTATAGAGTCTGTAAAAGTAAATATTGCAAGTAAGATTGAACCATTGGAAACTAATATGCATTTGGATTTGTGTTTAATGGATCAAAAATTGCTATAGCAAGAGAAAGTGAACCTAATTATTTTGTTGCTGGCACTAAACATGACATGTTCATATGCTTGGAAGGTATCCTGTCTTCTTATTGTTGTTGTTGTTTCCTTTATCTATGATTTATGGGAAAATTATTTATGAAGAAGGGAATGCGATCAAGTCAACCATAAATGCTAGACCAATGACCATTGGAAAATGAAAGATTGTAGGTAAGATAGGTATCTTTGTTAGGCAATTGGATTAGGGAGAAATGTTGGTGTGCGGGATGGGATTTCTTGAGAACGTTGGTTTGAATTGGGTGAATATGTTTAAGTATGGAATGGAGGGCTTAGTCTGAGGGTGCATGTAGCTCAGATGGAGTTAAAAAACAATGGAAGATATATATGAATCCTGGGTTAGAGTATGGAGGTAAAATTGAATGGTTGCATAGAGAAAATAAGAGTGAGAAGATGGTGGTAGTTCTTAGTGCATTCAAGGTGGTGGTGGTCATTTGTACATTCAATTCATTTGTTAGTGCATTCAATGCTTTTGTTAGTTTAGTCTATTTAAAGATCTGTCATAGCAATAAGAGCTTCAATAATTCCATAGTTAAACTTAGGTTATGTAAGGATCAAAATCACATCATGTGAGAGAGAAAAAATAAGACCTCAAAGTTACTAGCCAACAACATGTGCTAAAAAAACTTAGTTATTTTGTTTCTCCTATATACAACATTAGACAATAATATATATATTTTATATAGTTAATGGGTAAACTAAATGGCGTTCAATGATGAATCAAATGTCGCCATGCATGACCTTTGGCAAGGACTAATATACCCTAAACCCACAACATCACAGTAAAAGAATATGTTTCTATAATAAGATAAGTTGTAAGACGACAAGAAAACTTGAGCAAAAGAACACCTAAAAGGGAATTCTAATCGCAGAAATAATGTAATCACTAAAGTTTATGAAATTGGAAAACCCCTAATCCAAATGTAATCTACAATCGTAAGAAAACCTATGCCATAACACAAGCTTGAGGTGTTGAAAATACATAAAAATATGAAAGTGATAGTTACATCAAATCCCTAAGATCTACAAATTAATTCAACAAGACATTATTGTAAACAATTGTAAGGAAATCCTTGGGGCATGCAGCTTAATTTAACAATACATAATTGCAAAAATTTGTAGGGAAATCCCTTCAAGACTACATAAAAATGCAAATAACAAAAAATAAAAAATAAATGCAAATACACGAGAGAAATATGATTACATCTTAAAAATTTTGGGCTCTTCATACTAATAGTGTTCTTCTACAACCTCACCTTTCTTATTCCTCTCCAAAAGAAGTGAAATCTTATAAGCTTCTTTGAGATTATAGTTGTAAATCCCCAACCTTGAAAGGATTCAAGCACCTCCGCCGCATGATCACCTTGGTGGTCACTAGTTGTCACATACATACATGACATAAGGTTGATGGATACATGAGTTGATTTTCGGGTGCCTTGGTTAATCGAAAAGGCATATCATGGACATGTCAAGTGATCTTGTCTACAGGGTGGGTGCATTGCAGACATAGACAACTCACATTAGTTGGATAGACCAATATAAGCTTGGAGGGAACTTCGCGAGGAAAAGAAAGTTGTTGTGGAAAACCTCATTCATAGGCATGTACTATGCATGATAAACAATGTCGCAAGAAGTACTTACTGGCTTCTATATGACTTGGGCATACATGTATGGACGCACTTGGTTGGGCATGTCAAATGGGTAGACTAAGTTGGGTGCATGTCAGTTAGGAACACATGGAATGGATCGATGTTTATTTCATGTGATTGTTGGTTGTATTTTCTACTCGCACCTTGGAAAAGACAATTGGGTGCACTTAGAGGCACCTTGTTGAACGCTTCCTTGATGCACTTGGATACAAATTGTTGGATTCAATTTAGGCACACTTGCAATGGGCATGTTCGAGCACACTGATGATGGGCATATGCAACCACACTTTCTATCCAATGTTGTGATGGGTGTGTTTCGGTGCACCACTTGGGTGCAATTTTGGAGCACTTGGATGAACAACATTGGACGCATTGTTGGCACACTTGGACATTGGATGCTATCATGGTGTGGCATATCGTGCATGACACCATTAGAAATGGAAGTTGGTGGAAAAGTCACGTGGGCACAATTGAGTTAGAGATACAAACATTTGGGGTACACTTAGACTTGGAGGGGTTTGCAAGAGCTTGGAAAGACTCATATATATAGAGGATGCCTAAAAGTTTATAAGGCATCATCCTTTGACAAGTGTTTCATTCACACAAGTTTAAAGAGATCTCTATGATTTGTGCTAAGTTCTGGGTTTGGGAGAGTACGGTAAGTTTGCATTGATTGGGTGAAAATTAAAGAGGTGAACATGACCTACAATAGTTAGGCTTATGGTTGCTTTAAGGGTTCGTTTATACAACTTCATTGGGCATTGGTAGAAGGTAGTTTTGCCTCAGTCTCATTGTACTTTTGGAAAATGTGTGGTAGGTAGCATGCTTCATTCTCTTGTTGTATACTGTAAGCATACTTTTCATTAATAAATTTTAAGGAATTTGCCTTGGGTGCTACCTATACATGTGCATGTGCATTGTGTCTTGTTTATTGAGATGAGTGTTGTTCTATGTCTTTTGATTATTTATGTTGGCTAACTATTGACATTAGCTAAGTGTTTAATATTGTTAAGTATAAGTATTGTTGCGATGTTTTAAAGGTTGTGGTTGGATGCATGCCTAACTATTGAATGAACTTGGTTGAGTAGAACTTAGTTGCATTTGATGGTTTGTAGTCTAAGGTGAAGTTATGGGCATACCTTACTTGAAGAGGCATAGTTTGGTTTTAGTAGACCCAAGATGGTTAAGCCTTTGCAACCAAGGAAAGGCAGTGATGCAAGACCTTAGATGTCAAAGTGAAGTTGGAAAAGAGTTCAAGCAGACTATAGGTCGGTTGCACCAACGCTTTCACTTTTATAAAACTTTATTTATAAATAAAGTTGTGAAATGGTTTAGTATCCATATTTTTTATTAATTTAAAAAAAATATTATTACATTTTTGTGTGTTAGCATGTTATGAGTATTAGTGCATCAAGATTAAACTAGATCATTGGTGTGCTTGAATTGAATCAAAGCACTAACATTCCTTGCATATAAATTAAACCTATAAATAAAGTGAACCAAAATCTCCTTCTAACTTGTTTATGTGGTACATAAGAAGTTGATTCTTTTCTTGGTTCAATTGGTGCTCATTTATTGCTATAAAATCTTAAAACATTTCCAATATTAATTCTTTTAAAAAAAATAAAACCTTTGAAAAAACAAATAGTTATAAACGAATACAAACCAAACGAACTAAAAATGGAGAACAATAATAAAAACGAATTGGCAAAATGGTGACATAAACCATCACTTGAAATTCTTCTCTTTCATTTATCTCGTTCTCTCTCTTCCTCACGCTCTTCTTTCCTAGTAGAAGTGTACAAAGAACAATGAAATCCAAGCTTTTATGTTTTTCTAGTTAATTGAACAATTAAAATTTAAAAATTAAAAATTAAAAATGAGAATTAACAACAACAATAATGAGAACTTAAACTTCGTGTGTGCATAAGAGGGAGAGTATAATGAAGGGTTTATGCACCAAGACTAAAGTGGATCACCATTTTTTTTTGGGTGAGAGGGCATGGGAGGAGGGAGCATGAAAACTTAAATTATGTATATGTGTACATAAGAGGGAGAGTATAATGAACACTTTTTTTTGGGTGGCATAGGAGGAGGGAGCATAAGAAATGAATTCATATAATGAGATGTAGTATGCTTAAACAAAAGAATTCATATAATGAGATGTAGTATGCTTAAACAAAAGGGAAGCATTAGTATGCCAAGACAAACATGGAGGATTGATTTGTTTAGAATGTTTCCCCTTTAATGTTAATTGGTCACGGAGAACCTCAGCATTCTTGTCCTAAGAACATTAGGGTACCAAGATCAATTATCTATGTTTCTTTGGTCACGTGGGAAGAAACTATGGGAATCAAAGTTGTTACCTGAGCAAACTAGAATACTACTGTACATTAGTCATAGAACATGAATGAAACATAAATGTATTGTTATACTAATAATAATAATGTATCTACGTTAAATATTATACACAATATGTACAAATACTATAATTCTTTATAAAAATCTTTTAATAAAAATCTTTATCAATATATATTTTAAAAATATATTTTACAATATTTTATTATTATTATTATTTAGAAACTTGTTTTTCATAACTAGATAAAGTAAATTTAAATGTGAAAATATTAGTATAGATTTATCTAAACATGTATTTATCAAGCATCAATAAAATCCAATTTTCTTGAAATATATTTTCTTAACATATTTTAAAATAAAAAAATTATATCTTAAGAAATTCGATCCCTATTTAAGTTCAATCTTTGTTGGTTTTAATTTTTTTATTTTATAAGTAAATATGTTATTTTTTTGTGATGTGGGTTATAATTGCTATATAATGTTACCCCAGAATACATGACAACATTTCCTCCATAATAGGCAAATGCTGCTCTAGATGCAATAAGTAGGTAGCATTTATGAAAGAAAGTTAAATGTTTTACCATAAAAATTTGGCCAAAAATCTTTTTCAAAAATTAATAATTTTAAGATAATACAATTATTATTTTTAATGTAAACATAAATTTAATAACCTTCCATATTTAGCTTACAAACCAATGGTACAATATTAATGTTTGTACAAGATTAATATTTATAATGTTGAAATCTCAAAAAAAAGAAAAGAAATTATAACACATTTGGAGTACCTCATGTTCATCTTGATGAATTAATTTAAAGGTAAAAATGTAAGGGAATAGTCTATTTCTTAGAGGTTTTGGATTTTTTTGGTAAATTTTAATTGGATTATGGTGATTTTTTTATTATAAAATATGAATTTTAAAGTGTTTAAATCATGTTTTTAAATGCATAAATAGATTCAACATCCTCAAATACCTCGAGGACACTTAAATTGTGCAAGTTTAATAACTATCATATGCTTTTTTAAGAATTAATCTAAAATTTCAATCTTATTCTATAAAAAAACGAACCCAAAAAATAGCTCGAAAAAATTTGAAAACCTTTAACATTTAGACTACTCCATATTGAAACAGGTTGTTGGTATATTCCTTAAACTCCATGGGAAAAAAGGGTTTGCTATCTGTGTGAGTCTATGAGCGTTGAAGATGAAAATCACTTTCTCTTAGAGTGCCCTGCTTACACCCACATTAGATCTTAGTTTTATAGTATTTGTTATAATGCAAACCTTTATAACCTCCTAACTTGCCAAAAATATAGTGAGCTTGGAAAGCTTCTTGGCAAGCTTTTTGAGCACAAAAACAAGATTTTAAAGTAAACCAAGTAGTATCCTTCTTAAGGCCTTTAATTTATATCTCAACCAACTTAATACATAAAGGCTGGGGTCAAAACTATGGATAGTCTCCCCAAGCCTTAGGCTAGTTTCAGCCTCATAAGAAAAAGTAAACAATAAAGAACATGTAAAAAACCAAAATACATCACCTGGCTAGAGGTTCCCCAAGGAGCCAGCCACTCTCACGATTAGGATAAAAATGTTAAAATTTGCAAAAGTAAATCATAGAAAATATGATAAATAAGTATGGAAGTAATACATGTAAAAAAAATAAGTTATTTACGATTTTTAAGTGTGTTACATAATAGTATAAGTTGATCTTAGTGAAGGTTAATCATCGTCATCATATAAATTGATAAGACAAGAAAGAGACACCATACTCTACTCAATTAAAAAAATATTAATAATACAGAAACAAAAAATAAAAACAATCGACTTTTTTATTTAAGTTATAATTTATTTATAAATTTATCCTCTTACTATGGTTATAATAAAGTTGTACTTAAAAAATCTAAGTTAGGAGATCTTACACGGAGTTGATTCTCAAACTCGATGAATGGTAACTTTTAAAATCCAAATCGATTCCTGTGCTTTTATTCATTATGAATTTGAACTTAAAACTTTTTATAAAGAAAAAAAACTTTCATAAAAATAAAATATTATTATAATATAAATTCTTATTTTTTAATATAAAACCAACATTATAAAGTTATGAACATGACACATTGCTGATTTTTCATGAACTTGTTATTATTATTATTATTATTGTCAATATTCTATTGAAACAAATTTCAAAAGCTGTGACCTTTAATATGATATGATGACGCAAAGTTGTTACAAGCCAAATTCAAAGCTGGTAATTATTAATTAATTACTAATCACAAGAGAATATAGCCGACACTCATGTTTGAATAAGACAAAATTCAAAGCTTATAATTATTAATTAATTACTAATTACATATTGGAATATAGCATATAATTATGCTTAAAAAGTCGGCAAACATGTCAGTATATGTATTTTCCTTTGGTGTGATGTGTGAGTAAGACATAAAATCCATTCCAACATTGGGTGAATTGATATGGTCTTCCCAAATTATATCTTAGGATTGGAATTGATGTTACAACCCCTTACAACTATCATAAAATTGGAAATTGGTATTGATATGGGTTCCACATGGGCCGCTAGGGTCAAAGTTTCACTATATAGAAAGGATGCCATTTATATTATGTTTGTGGTTGTTATAATTTCAGTAGGTATCTTAGTTTACACTATGATTTATATAATTATATGTATCTAAAATTTATTAAAATGATTGATGTAATGGTTGAAGCAATTTAATGGTTTATTATATTTATTATTATTATTACAAAATCTATGGTTGTAATAGAGATATTAAAAGATGATGGTTTCATTTATAAACTGAAATTAATGATTTAACAATCTTAAATTGATATTTTAATCAAGATATTATTATGATAAAAACATTTTATGATTTTTTTTAAATTAAAAAAAATTATTAAAAAATATCATTGTGAATTATATATAGATATAGATAAATAGATAGAATTTTTTTAAATTTAATAATTAAAAAAATTATAAAAGAGATACCTTTGTTCATGGGATATTAAAGAATACTCTTAATTTCACTAGATATTGATAAATACTTACCAAAATCCTTTTGTTGACCCCTTTTCCAAATAAATGTTTCTAATTAAAAAACCCAATTTTTACTAGATATTCCATATTTTTACTGGATATCCCTTTTTATACCCCCTTTTTATACCCCCAATACCTATAAACCCCATAACCTAATCCCTCCCCCAATACTTACAACAATTGACCTTATTCTTTTTAAAATTTAAACCCCCCTTGTAAATGAATGTGATAAAGTATTGGTTAAGAAGGTGAATGAATCTTGCTATACATCTATATCTATAAAGAGATTTTTGTAAGAAAATATATATTTTTAGAGATTTTGGATATTTAATTATGTGGGAGTTTAGAAATGTCTCAAGTTTCGAGTGAATACTCTACATATTCACTAGATCTTTTGATGATGGATGAAGTGTTTGCTTAAAATCCTTTGACATATATTCAATATAATATCTATTATAGTGATAACTCAATGTAAAAACATCCATTCTAAAATAAATATACTTAGAACATTTGTGGTATAGGTTTAAGTAATGGTAAACATCATCATCATCATCAATTATTAAAATTTATAGAAAAATAAATAATAAAATGAAAAAAGCAATTAATAAAAAACAAATAAAAAACAAATTAACATAAATCCATCTTATTTAGTCAATTGTGTCTAGATCGAGTGGTTGAGAGGAATGCTTGTTACCCTCTTCACCCATAACCAATTCCAAAAGTGACATATTGAACTTTTGAAGAGTAAATTATTGTTGTTTATAATCGTTACATCCATCCACTGATGAAATTTGAAAGGCCCTTCTTAATTTCAATTAGAAGGGCGTATATTTAGCTAACTCTTTATTATAATGTTACTGTAGAAAAATGTTTTCCTTTGTTAATATGTTATAGAAACAAGAAATTGAACCATCAAGAAATTAGAAAAAACCATAGTTGGATTCAACTCAAAATTTTGTTGAAGAATTTTGGTTTCAAGAATTAATATCACAGTTTGTTGAAGAATTAAGGATAAATTTATATACACATATTTGTTGAACATTCTTATTTATTTCTTTAAATAATTTTGTTGTACCAAAGTACAAGTCATAATTCTTCTTTTGAAAGTCCCATAAAAAAACAAAAAATAAACAACATCAAATAAAACAAAACTTAAAAATTTCACCAACCAAATTATCACACCAATGATATTTTGAAAACCACTCTTCAATTTGCCATTAAATATTTTCATCTACTCTAACCTTTTTAGATAGTAGGGTAAATTTAAGATTTCAAATTTTACTTAACACTTTGGGATGTGACAAAACCCTTTGGAAGAGTCATGACATGTTCAAATTTGATATTGAAGTGGACTGTGTAGTCTATCGTAACATATCTTAATGGTTTTGTATGTTTCTATTTTTTTGTTCAATTATTTTTAATAAGTGAGATAATAATAATATTATGAACACTCAAGGTATGGCTAAGGTATGACTAGAATTACATGTATAGTCAAACCATTACATAGGGGCTCAACAAGAGCATCATGTCACTTACAATAATTGAACCTGGATGAGGAGGGTAACAATCAATCCTCCCAACCACCCAAGTTACATTTAATGGACAATTAATTGAATTTAAAAATTTCACTATTTTAATCTTATTTTACATCTTAGAAAATTTCTAATATTATTGATGATTTTTATATTTTTAATGGTGAGCAAGTTGAATTTTTGTATATTGAGTTTTGAAGTTATGAAAGAGTAATTTAATCATTAAAAATACTGTCATGGAGCACTTGTAAAGTGTTTATTACTTATCCAAATCAAATTCATAACTTTCTTTTTTGTGAATTAATTGTGAGTATTTTAAATAAATTAATTAATTAAATGTTCTTTGACAACTAAGGAAATGAACACCAGTGATTGATAGAAATAATATCCATAGAGGGGTTGGGAGTAATTTTGGCTTGACTTTGCTTCAGTATACTATGACTTTAAGTATTCTTTGATGGCCTCTGCGGAGCTAGGGAGATCATCTCCCTCATACAAGGAGATTTTGACCTCACACAGTAGCGACATGATGGATCTTCCTGGGGACACCAACATAAATAGTAACAACCTTGGTTTTGTTTCTCCTTCGATGGGTTCAAGAAAGGTGGTAAATGGTGGCCGTGCAAATTTGGAGGGTCAAGCATTGATAAAAATAACCTGATCATATCGACAGATTTATAATTTAAGAAATCCCACGTATCAAAGTTGAAGTTATGTTGCACTATGAAGTTACCTCGAATAAGATTGGTATCTATATTCAATATATGAAGGACCACGCTATGGTCAAGAATTTTTTGGGGTTTTAGCCCATGGAAAGGGTCCTCAAGGGTTGGATTGTGGCCAAGTGGAAGCTGAAGGGGTAAGTGGAGTTGAAGCTCTGTTCCAATGGCCTCTTTATACCAATTTTTTTCCATCTTGGAGGACAAAAACAATGTTTTTGACAATGGCCCATTCTTCTTCAACTCAGCATGGCATTTCCTTAAAGACTAGATGTAACACTTTTCCCCTGAGAAGGAATATTTCTCGAAGGTGCTAGTATGGAGTAGGTTGTATTCCCTCACATATGAGTTATTGGATGAATAAACCCTATAGGGCATAGGTAACATGATGGGATCATTTGTTGAAATTGAGGACACAACAAAACAAGGGAAGTATACCTCTTATGCCCAAATTTGCATTTACATGGATATCTCCATAGCCCTCCTTGATTCAATTTGTTTGAGATACCCATACTTTGAATGGATCCAAACTATGGATTATGAGCAAGTCCCATTTCATTGAAAATATTTCCATGAACAGGAAAATCTATTATGAGATTGCACCCTGATCCAATAGGTCCCAAAGGACGTTGAAGCAGACATGGATTCACGACCTTCTCCAACTTGTGTTTTCAAGGAGGCATAAGACCTCCACCACATCCCCTGATCCCTAAACCCCAATCTCAAAATCCATTTAAGGTTTTGTCCAACTCAGTGAGCTTTGAAATAACTAGAAACAATAGGGGAGATTCCCATCCAGAAACTCGGGACAAGATGTCTCTAGATCCAGTTCAAGTGGAGGGAAGCAAACACAAAAAAGTGGAGGACCATCAAAACCCGTCTTTAGAACATATAATGGAAGCTATAAGCATGACAGAGGTGGAGATTATTTTCTTTGAAGAAGGTGATTGCATGGAATTGGGAGATCTAGATCCGCAAGGTATTCTAGAAGCATGTAAACAACAAGTTGTCCAATCACTTCCAGAAAAGTATCTGGATCTACTTCAAGAAGCTTTGGTGGAAGAAATAACTCATCCCTCTCCATCTAAATCTGGTGGCATGTAACACCCTAGTTTTGGACCCCTGATGTAACGATGTAAAGTTTAATGATGAAATGCTTAAAAATATGAACAATTTGTATTTTAAAAAATAAATATGAAAATACAACTCGTTGTGGCTGAGAAAATGCTAAAGAGAAAAGGGGACTATGAATTCACAAGTGATAAGGAAAGGGGGTTATAGATATATAAGGGTCTTATAACATGAACGTAGACTAACCTTGAGTGCAAAAAGTACCTTCATCTTATTTTAATCCTTAATACCTTTTGATTAGCCTTAACCCCTAGTTATGTGCTAATGGGGAATTAGGTGAAAGATGTTAATTGGAATGGATGCGAGTCTCTTGGGAGAGGTCACATGGAAGTAATTTGACATGTAAATAAAGCATGCATGCAGAAAGAGGTGGATGCGCTCTCTCCCACAAGGGAAAACACTCGAACTCTCAACCACATGAATTCTTTCATCCTTTCTAACTTTCTCACTCGTAGAGTCGTGGGAAAATAAAAGTTCATTTAATTTTTTTTTTTCCTAGGAAACATTTTGTCGACTAAGAAGTCGTTTTTCCCGGGTGTGAACCTTTGTGCTTATGTTGCGTGTGAGTTGGGAACCAATATTTCAATATTGATCATTAAAACCTGAATTTTGATAATTTCTAAGCGTTACTAGGCATTGATTGTCATTTTTCGTATCCATAATAGTACTGCCATTGAAACAACAAACTGTGTATAAATATTCCTCAATGGAATTTATGAGTATTGGTTAACAATGTGAGTATTCATTGTTGTGTTTTTGGAAAGGAAACCAAGGAAGGCAATGCACCGTTTGGTGTATAACTAGTTTGTTCCAGAGCCCTAAATTATTGATAAAATAACCATGTTGTTTGTGTGGGATTGGTGAGTGCCAAAAATTATGAAAGAAAATTAGTGAGGATTACCTTGTTCACTTTTTTATAATACGTTGACAACCTTGAGAATTCTCCTAGTGAATTCATAGTCTTAGCTCAGGGGTGGCACCATGCCGAGAGATTTATGTGCAAGGCATCCTATGGTTGGGTGGAGCATGCCTCACACACAACCAGTTGCTGAAGTCATTATTAAAACAGTTAAGTAATTGATGCCCTGTACCAACTGATTTATTACTTGTATGAATTTGAATAAAATTGGAATGCATGAATGATCCCTGAAGGATATGAATTACTACTAGTGTTGAATGTATGATTTTGGTACATTGAACATTATACTTGAATTATTCATTTCGGTTCATAAATAATCTCATGTATGAGTAAGTATGATGGATGTATATGAAAATTATCATAAGGATTGTTGTTGTCAATATTATGGGTATTTAATAGTAAAAGAAAATGTTTATGGAATTATATAGTGGGGAAAGCATATTTCATGTAGGGATTTGCTTAACTATGTTTGATGAAATTTCCCAAAATGGTCTAAGTTCTAATTGTTGAATTGAAGGCATGTAAGGGTAGGTGTTTCCATCCCAAATTCTATGTTATAGATGGTTTTCAAATTTTTTCCTAGGTTCTAAAGCATAGAAATGTTAAGGAATGAAATGCCATGTTTTACCTTAGTTTGTATGTTTTTACCTAAAACCTATATGCTTGTTATTAGTTTCTTGAATATACAAAATGGAAATGGAAGGTTTCATATTCTTGTTTTTTATATGTTTAAGACGATTGGGAACTTGATATGGTTACGTTGTCCTTTGTGCCATCTATGCATTCTTGTGTGAATGTATTGGTATTTTAATAGCATATGGAAGGCTTATTAAGACTTGAGTCCTATATCAGCACGATCTATGTTGTCTTTAAGTCGACTGGGTGTAATTGGGTTCTATGTATGAAGTTCTTGGAGTGTTTATGAGTTCCATAATGGAAGTTGATATTAATCATGTTTAAATAGAGGGATGGATGCTATAGAACATAAGAATATTATAGTATTTAATGTTGGAATTGTATTCATGAATAACTATATCTTCATGAACACTGAATAATTAGAAGATGTCCATGATAAGAATGGTGCAGTGACTGTATGATGTGAACTATTCATTTTTGAAAGGTTCATTTATTAAGTATGTTGTCTTTGATATAATATTTATTCGTTATTCCCTTTTATTTGCATGAATGTTGGATGAATTCTGTGATCGACAACCCTATCAAGGCTATTTATAGAATCTAAACTTGGGTTTTTGATCCTTAAGTCTAATGTTGATTTCTTGAGATGGTTTAAGTTATAACTATCGGTTTGAATACAAATATCTCTAAATTTTCTTGTCAGTTCACTTTCTATGACTTTGCCTATTTTCTTTAATGAATTTGGTTAATCTTAAAATGGAGAATTGTTAAACACCTTCCCTATTGATTTATAAAAAAAATCAAGAATGTGTTTGCTAGCATGTGAGTTAGTGTCATAACGAGGTATGTCACAAAGTGGTATCGGAGCTGATGATACAATTCTCGAACCTCATGGGTTGTGAAGTTAAGTTAGGCATTGGATTTCCGCTTTTCTTAGAGAAAGTAAATTCAAATCATCGACTGACTCTATTTTTTCAATCCAGTTGTATTGTGTACTAGATGCGAGAGTGTTTTGGGAATTTCATTGTATATGATATTTTTCTTATAATTTTATGTTATTTTTATATATTATTATCATTGCTCAAGAATATACTCTTGATCCTCGTTGTTTCTTAAGAAAGTATTGCATATTAAGATCAAGCATGTGCTTGGCCTCTCACATGAGTAATACATACATTCTCCAATTGATATATTTTATATGAAGTTTTGTATTGTTCATGTCAATAGTGTGGTGATGCAGGATTCTACAAGAAATTGTTTGACTAAACTTATTTGCAATTTTCCTAACGGTTTGTTTGAATTCCTCCTAGAGAGAAAAAATTTTAGAGTTGAAATTTTATTGCAAGCAAATTGAATTCTAAAGAAAGAGTTCGTTGACCTTCTTGACATTGGTTCTGTGTTCAATTTATTTATGCAAATAAAGTTTGTAGAGTTGAAATCATTATCCTCATAAACATTATTTTTGTGTTTTTTACTAACAATTTGATTCTTCACGGGTGAAAATGCTACCTAGTTAAGAAATGTTTTCATGTTTGGTTTTTGAGAAGCAACTTTGTATCCCAAGGGTGTAATTGTTGTCTTTCTGTGGACACTATGTTTGGGGTCTAGATTTAGTAAGAAAGTGGAATTCTCAGAAGAGAAATCATTGACCCTTGTAGGAAAACCTTTGATGTTCAATTTATGTATGTAAATTAATTTTATTACGGTAAAGTTGCATTCCATAGTGTATTTTTGTTTAATGAAAACATTGTTGGAAAATAAATGTAGCATAAGTAAGATTATTTCCTCTTATTGGGTGTTTTTCCAATGTAAAATTTTATGTGTAAATTGAGTTTTTAAAAGAAAATTTACCTTTTTGAAGATAGAGAAAACTGATTTGGCTGAACTTGGATGGCCAATCTAATGATACCTTGAAAGGGTTTATGCCATGCAAATATCCGGGCTGCAGTTGTTATGTTTTTCCAAGTATTCTTGAGTTTAAAATAATTGAATGAGATGAATATTAGGATAACATGTCCATTTATGAATGGTATCCATGTTATCGGTTGATGACCATGTTAGATGTCCAGGCAAAAACATCTTTATGGAACAAATTTTCTAAGGGGATTTAGCTAAAAAGTTTTCATCAACGTTATTTTGAACAATAATATGTAGGTGTTGGAAGTGCATGTGTTGTTTGGTGCTTGAAATTATGTCTCTTTTCAGAAGTTGTGTTTATTTAGAACAACCCTTTTGTAACTTTAGAATCTCAAACCAAGTTTTTGTTTTCTAAGCATAGTATTGAGTGTTGACATTATGTTTAGCTCCAAGTTTTTATTTTTAAAGTCTTTTCTTAAATAAAAAACAAGTCAGGATCATATAATAGTATGGATTGTTGGAATCTTGCCTGAATTAGTAGCCATTAAAGTCATTGGTAGAAGGTTGTATTACATGACTAGCTAGTTTCTTCGGATATACTTTAGTTCCATAATCAAACTATGAAGGGAATGTGATTATCTTAAGAAAACAATGAAATATTGTTATTTGATGGCAACTAAGTGCAGCTGTTGAATTTTGTCAATGCAAATACTAAAGTACAAGACCTAGGAAAATCATAAAGTGCTTGAATTCAATTCAATGTTTTTCCCCGTTGAATTTCACACTTGTATGTTCTAGTGTAGGTCTGCGGAATTTGGCTCTTTATCACAATTTTTTCCATAAGGGAAATATTTAGGAAGAGATAAGAAATGAGATTATTAGAATATATTGGCTTATGAAACATATGAAAGGAAGAAGCCATAAACATGTTGTTAACTGATGTTAATTGTTGTTCTTTATTATTAATGATCTGACTTGTAAGTGGTGTAGGTATAGAATCTCCAATCCTAAATAGGTGTATTAGCTCGAGTCAAGTAGACACTGATATATGTTTTGGGACTGAGGAAAAAAAGGGAGTGTTCTTACCCTCACGTCAATTAATATTGAAGAGGTTAATAAGACTATATATATATATATATATATTGGACCTCTTTCTTAGAAAGACACATGAGTTGCAACCTTTCTACTGACATTGAATACACCTAAGAAGAATGGACACATTATTGGTGTTGTGTCTAGGTAGAAAGGAAGGAAATCATGTAGTCAACCAAGTATCGAGAAGAATGTTGGGCGGAGTAAGGTGTTTTCAGTTTCATGATGAAGTATTGAGATATTTGTAAAGTAATGATATGGTTTTATTTGATTTGCAAATTACCTAGTGATCATGATATTGATAAAACCTTTACAAAAATGTCAGATTCATACTAAATTAATCGCCATATGGTACATTTCCCTATTGTGAAAACCTGGGCTAAGGTAGATTGTTCCTAAGGGAATGCCTTAATTAAAAGGGGATACCAAATAAACAAATGGAAAAAGATCAATTGAATCTGAGTATATTGAATGGAGTTGATATTGCTAAAACTATTTTGACTAACGATGAATACAAATACTAAAATATTAGAGAGAAAAGGATCCACAACTGTGGAGCTCCATTCAAAGAAAAAAATTAAGGTGGGGGGGAATCTTTACCCCTATTTCTCTTGTTGTGTTAATTCATTTTTCTAGAAATAGGAAGTTGTTTGTATGCATGATCAAAACATGCAGATGTTGTTTGTTTGTTTAAAATAATAAAAACATGCTAAAATAAGATGATTAGAGTCATCTGCATTAATAGGCTTAGCCAAGCATGATATGCATAAGGGAATCCCGAAAAAGGAATAATACAGTTAATAATTTAACAAATAGGATAGGATGATAATATATAAATAAATTTATACAAGGTGTTAGCCTGATGAATTTGTGATTGTTGATTACATAGAGAAAACATCAATTTTGTAAACTGATGCTAGCATTGCTTAGTGGTTAAAGAGAAGTCAAATAAGCTTTTGTGGAACCTCAATATACCGAGAGTCACTTGAGGGGAGTGTTGACATCCATAAAGAGACATGAAGCTATAAATGCCAAAGAAATATAATATGGTGGATGAGAAAAAAAATTGCCTTGCTGAAGAAATGCTTCAAATTATGATAAATCTACAAGGAAGCCTTGGAAAAAGTTTTAAGAAAAATAAAACAGAGTGAATATTCAGGTATTAGTGGGCTCAATTTGTTTGCAAAACGAGGTAAAGGATGTCTTGGTAGCCATCACCAAGGGTGGGGAAAAGGACCCTTTAAGGAAGCATCGACCTGGTCGAACAACTGGGAAACACTATAGGATCGAAGAATCAAAGAGTGGGATGCAAACAACTGAATTTGTTGGAAATAAAGAAAATCCAACCATTAATTATTTGGGATGTTGGGGTAATAATACCTTAATAAATGCCCAAAAAGGGGCAGTGAGAAAGATAACCCACATCATATTCCAGAACCCATGACCGAATTGGAAGGAGGATCAAAAGAAAGAATTCATGAAGCAACTAGTTTACCAACCAAGCTGGAAGGACAAAGTTATTAGGAGTAGAACAATAGGGTAGGAAAAATTCCAGCAGACTTGGTATAGCCCTAAGAAGACTATTTGGAATATATAATGCACAAATAGAACCTGCATTATTTTTTGAATTTGTTTGATATATATAAATGGTGTATAAAGTCCATAAGTGTTAGGAAATCTATAAGGACAATGTTAAATCTAAGGGGGAGGAGAATGTAACACCCTAGTTTTTGACCCATAATGTAGTGATGTAGACTTTGATGATGAAATTCCTGAAAGACTGAAGAAATTGTATTTTGAAAAATTAATATAAAACACAACTGGTTGTGGGTGAGGCAAATGATAAAGAGAACATGGGACTATGAATTCACCAGTGAGAAGGAAAGGGGGTTGTAGATATCCTAGGGGTTTTATAACATGAACCTATCCTAACCTTGAGAGAAAAAAGTACCTTCAATTTCTGATTTTAATCCTTAATACCTTTTATTATCCTTAACCCTTAGTTATGCACTAATGGGGAATTAGGTGAAAGATGTTGATTGGAAGGGATGCGAGTCTCTTGGGAGAGATCGTGTGGAATAAATTGGACATGTATCTAAATAATTCATGCAGAAAGGGATGGACACACTCACTCCTATGAGAGAAGAAACTCAAACTCGTAGCCACATGAACTCTTCTAGGCTCTTTGATTTTCTCACTTGTAGAATCAGAGGAAACAAAGTTTGTTGTTTTTTACTTTTCCTGGGAACCATTCTTCCTACTGGGAAATCATTTTTCTTATGTGTGAACCTTTCTGCTTGCAGGGTGTGCAACTTGGGAATCAATATTTCAATCTCTATCTTTAAAAGCCAAATTTTGGAAATTGCCAAGCGTTACTTGGTGTTGACTATAATTTTTCACATCCATAACAATATTGCGAGTGAAACGATGAATCGTGTATAAATATTCCCCGATGGAAGTTATAAACATTGGTTAACAATGTGAGTATTCATTGTTGTGTTTTTGGAAAGGAAAATAGGGAAGGAAATGCACCATTTCATGTATAATTGGTTGGTGCTAGAGTCTTGAATTATTGAGAAAGTAACCATGTTGCTTGTATGGAATTGGTGAGTGCCAACAATTATGAAAGAAATCTAGTGAGGATTACCTTTTTCACCTATTTATAATACATTGACAACCTTGAGAATTTTCCTTGTGAATTCATAGTCTCAACTTGGGGGTGGCACATTGCTAAGAGATTTATGAGCAAGGAATTTTATGGTTGGGTGGAGCGTGCCTCACATGTAGCCAGTGGCTCAAGTCGTCATTAAAACATATAAGTAATTGATGCTCTATATCAACTTATTTATTACTTGTATGTTTTTGAATGAAATTGGAATGCATGAATGATTATTAAAGGATATGAATTACTGCTGGTGTTGAATATGTAATTTTGGTACATTGAATGTTATGCTTGAATTCTGCATTTCAGTTCATAAATAATCTCATGTATGATTAACGATGATGGATGTATATGCAAATTATTTTAAGGATTGTTGTTTTCAATATTACTGGTATTTAATATTAGAAGAAAATGTTTAATGGAATTATACTATGGGAAAACATATTTCTTATAGGGAGTCAATTAACTTTGTTTGATGAAATTTCCCAAAAATGGGCTAAGTTCTAATTGTTGAATTGAAGGCATGGAAGGGAAGGTGTTTCCAACCCAAATTATATGTCATAGATGGTTTTAATGATTTTTCCTAGGTTCTAAAGCGTAGAAATGTTAAGGATTGAAATGTCTCGTTTTACCTTAGTCTACATGTTTTTACTTGAAAACTATATCCCGTGATTAGGTTATTGAATATATAAAAGGGAAATGGAATTTTTATATTCTTGTTGTTTATATGCTTAAGACAATTGGGAGCCTAATATGGTTCCATTGTCCTTTGTGCCATCTCTGCATTCATGTGTGAATGTATTGGTATTTGAATAGCTCATGGAAGACTTATTAAGACTTGAGGCCTATAGAAACATGGTATGTTTTGTATTTAATTGGATTGGGCATAATTGGTTTATGTGTATGAAGTTCTTGGAGTGTTTTGGATTCCATAGTGGTAGTTGATAGCAATTGTGTTTAAATATAGTGATGAATTTTATTGAATGAAAGAATATTATAGTACTTAATGTTGGAATTGTATTCATGAATAACTATATCTTCAAGAAAATTGAATAATCAGAAGATGTCAAGGACAAGAGTGATGCATTGATTGTGTGATGTGAACTATTCATGTTTGAAAGGTTCATTTATTAATTAGATTTCCTTTGATATATTATTTATTTGTTATGCCCTTTTACTTGCATGAATGTTGGATGAATTCTGTGATTGATATCCGTATCGATGTTGTCTATAGAAGCTAAACTTGGTTACGTGAGCCTTAAATATAATGTTAATCTCCTGAGATGGTTTAAGTCTTAGATGCTTGTTTGAAGGAATATATCTGTACATTTTATTGTTAGTTCATTTTCCATGCCTTAGCTTGTTTTATTTAATGAATTTGGTTAATCTCAAAATGGAAAACTATTAAATGCCTTCCCTCTTGATTTATAAAAAAATTCAAGCATGTGAGTTAGTGTAGTAACAGGGTTAGTTACAAGGCAATTCAGGCCCCAAAGAAAGAGAAGGGGTGGCAATGGAAATATAAACAACAAGTACTGAAAAAACTAGGGGAACAACTGATCAACTACGGGACTCAACGAGAACAATAATTGATCATAAAGAATTTATACTAGAATGTCATGGGACTCAACGAGAACAATAAATAAAGAATGTTGAGAAGTAAAATTAGATATGAGAAACCCAATGTTCTCATGTTACAAGAAGAATAATGCAATGGGATTGCATTTGTGCAAATAACAAGATATGTCTGGGCATAGGCCTAGGTCATGGAGATAGATGTGTACATGGATGTAGAGAACATTTCCATCCTATGGGATCTAGGATTCATGGTTATGAAGGATTTCCTAGCCACTTCCATAATTGTTTCGACCTCCTTCCATGTCATTGGCACAGGAGAGTCAGGAGTTATCATTTATGTGTATGGTCTGGTAGTGGTGAAAGATAAGATTCATTTTCTAGAGTCGTTGAGAATCATCAGGGATCTTTGGAATCTACAACAATGGATAATTGGAGGGGAATTCAATTTTATAACATCCATTTTAGAGAAGAAAGGAGGGATTAGGAGGTTGGAGCTAGTGAGTGATATTTTAAGGATACCATGCGATACCTGAACCTCATAGAAATTGAGACAATAAATGGAATGTATACCTAGAATAATAAGATAGGGGAATCCCATCATGTTTCCAATTAAATGGACCATTTTATTATTTCAAAGGACATTGTGATTATGAATCTCATTATAGAAGCTTCCATTTTTTCATGTGTTGGATCAGATCACTGGCCTATATTCCTTTTCGTTGAGTTAGATGATAGACCCAAAAATAGGCCCTTTAAATTAGAAATAAATTCGTTGCAACATCCTATATTTCATGAAAATATTGCAACCTAGTGGTCGAAAGTGGAGATCTAAACTAGGGGAAATGTACCAATTTCAATAGAGGTTGAAACACCTCAAGTAATTTTTGAATATCTGGAACAAGGAAGTATTTGGTGATATCTTCGAGTCCAGGAAAGAGATAGAGAAAAAAATGGATCATATTCAACAAACCATCATTAAGGAAGGAAACTATGAAAATATTATGAGGAAAGAAGAGATGCTGCAAGCATGAATTTATCTTTGAAACAAACAAGAGGAATTTTTTGGTGACAAAAATATCAAGTTCACTGGTTAAAGGAGGGGGAACATAATTCATTTTTTTTCATTGTTCCATGATAAACCATCATCACCACAACTATATCACCCCTCTCCTAAATTCAGAATCTAACTCTTTGTCCAAACACTACGATATGGAAAATAATTGATTTCCTTCTTTGGATCCATCCTCTCGAAGCCTCGAGTTAGTCAAGATCAGGCCATCCAACAAATTGTTCGTAATATCCATAGACTTATCACGAAATACCAAAATGAGAACTTAATGCATCCTATATATTTTGAAGAGGGAGAGAAATTTGTGAAGGAAACGAAGAATACCAAATCTCTAAGTCTTGATGGATTCGTTGCATTTCTTTTCCGTGCTTGTTGGATGGTAATCAAATTAGATGTTTAGGCAGTAATGGAGGATTCTTGGAAACTCTAATATGTTCTCCACACTTTGATCTCAACATTGATTAATATTATACCCAAAGAGGAGGAAACTTATAACTTGAGCAAATTCAGCTTGATCTCCCTATGTATTATAGTATCCATAAGAGCATTGCTAAAGTGGTTTCCAATTGGATGAAGCCTCTACTACCCTCTCTAATATTTCATGAGTAGATAGGGTTTGTGGAAGGTTGTCGTGTTTTGGATGGAATTATTTTTTCCCATGAAACAGTGCACTCCCTTTAGAGCGTTAAAAATATAGGGATTCTCCTTGAACTATGCTTGTCTAAGGATTTTGACTTAAATAAGATGACATTATATGAAGTAGTTCCTATTGGAATTTGGTTTCTCCTAAAATCAGACCAGATGGATATTGGCACTTAGTTCATTATATTTATTCTCCATTCTATTCAATGGACCCCCCACTTCCACTTTTGTACCTTCTAGAGGAGTAAGATAGGGGGATCCTCTCTCCCAGTACCTATTTATTTTGATGGTAGAAGGGATAAATCAATCGATTGATGTTGCTACTCACATTGGAGCCCTAAAATGGATCAAGCTCACTGGGGATGAACTCTCCACTTCAAACCTTCAATTTGTGGATGATACTATACTTCTTTGAATCCCCTCCATCTAGGAAGATCGAGTTATTAATGAAGTCCTCCTAAATTTCATGGAATCCTTTGGAACAACCATAAACAAAGAAAAACATAAGGTATTCTTCTTCAATGCCCCCTTGAGACTCCAGGTTCATATTTCTTGTTTATTGGTATTTCAAAGAAGTATCTTTCCATGCATATACTTTGGCATCCCCTTAATAGAATTGGTCAATGGTCGCAAGTCATGGGAAATGATGCTTTCAAATCTAGAGAAAAAAATTGGATAATTGAGCATTGTGTTCTCTTAATAAGGTGAGAAGAGTCACACTGATAAATTCATTTCTTCAATCCATGCCGATACACCTTTTCTCCATCCTAGCAGCTCTCAAATGTATTATGTTGGCCATAAATAACTTGCAAATATGATTTATATGGGGAGGGTCCAAAGATCGGGCCAGAAATGGGCTTTAGTAGCATGGTAAAAAAAAATTCGTCCCAAGTTAGAAGGTGTCTTGGGTTTGAGAGATCCATAAATGGAAAAAGAATCCCTTGGAGCTAAGTTGTGATGGTGGAAAAAAACCCCTTAGCCCCATGGGGAAATTCATGGATGAAAAAATATGTGGATATAATAAAACCCAAGGATCTCATCCATCTATATGGTGAGAGGCCAGGATCAATGATATGGAATACTACATGGTAAGGCATGGAACTTGTTCAAAAAAAAAAAATTCTAGGAAATTTAGGATGTAAAATCGACCTTGTTAGGGAAGTATGCTTGGAAAAAGACACCTCAACTGAATAGTGATCCTAGGCGACAACCGATCCCTGACCAAATGTTAAATAAAAATATTTCCAGATTTTATCCATACTAGAAGAATGAAACCCCTTGCATTTTAGATCGTGGTGCCACTTAGCCTCTTGGGGCATTCCAGAGAATACCCCTATGGGAAAGGAGCTTGGTCTTGATTTGGATCAACGTAAAATTCAAGTGTGGGAAGGTCCATCCATTCTGCATTAGGGTTACCAAGAAAAATGAAATTTCAATATCCGGGAATCCTAAGCTATCCTATTTGATGAAAATGATAGAGAGGGGGATCAAATATGGAAGCATATCTAGACTCGAAATATTTGGTCCACCTTCTTATGGTTGGTTTCCAAAGTTCATTCTTTGACTTGGGAGAAAATTAGAAAGCCTGGCTTCGAGGGTCTCTCTAGATTTCTGTTATGTGAGCATGAAGAGGAAACTATATATCATCTTCTAACGTATATCCCTTCTTGTCCAACATATGGGATCAAAGTGATAGTGTCTTGCGTACCATGGATAAAATGAGAGAATGTATATAGGAAACCAATGAACCTTGGTGATCCACTGCAATCAAGCATAAAATTCTAAACAGAATATGAATTTTTCTTCCTAGTTTCACCCTATTGGAAATTTGGAAAGAAAGGAAACATCACATTTTTAAGGACTCTGGAATGAATGAAAACCAAATCTTGAATAACATTAGAAAGGCCATTTTGGAAATGATTAATGTATATTTTTGGTAGGAAGAAGAGTCTCCAATGCACATATTTTGAAGGAATTATCATGGCTAGTTGGATCCCTAATATTTCCATCTCTCTCCTCCCACTCAGGATGATATAGGTGGACATCAGTGGCCACCCACCTAGTCCACTAGCTTAAAACATAGCTTTCCAACTTGGGAGTTTTTTATGGTTTTTTTTTGGGTCATGAACTTTCGAGAATGTTTTGAGGCCCTAAATGACATTTTTGGCACAACAACAATGGCTATTTATATGGCCATTTGAAATGTATAATTCTAGGGTAGAACTTGCCAATGAGATACCAAGCACCCCAAATAGATATCGGATGCAAAAAGTATGCCTTGGGGAAGTTGACGTATCAACCTACCATAATGGGGCCCACAAACCTTCCAGTGTTTCACCTTTTGGGGTTAGGGTTTTGTATTTTTAGGGTTTTATCATTGATGATGTATGTTAAAAGTTCATTTCGGACTCATTATAACTCATTTGTTGTGAATGCACATAACAATTGCATCTTTTCCCAGAGATAAGCTGCCACCATTCTAGCGAGTTCATTTCACTATGCATTTTGTTATAGTTCCTCCAAATTTAATTCATTAATAAAAATTGATTGTTACTGTATCTTTGTTTTTGGAGTATGTTTGTGTTCCATTTCTTTCCCTCATAAACCCATATTAAAGGTATCAAAGTAGTTCACTCTTTATTTGTTTCTCTATGCATGTCTGCAATGAGGTCAAAGTATAAGGAGTTGGGACTCAAGCTACTTGAGCCTCTAAAAGATCATCCTCGTTGATACCGACGAACTCTAATGATGAAAAAAATAGAGACAAGGGATTAGGAGATCATATTTATTTGTTTCTCGAGGAATCCCTCGCGTGACAAAGGGACAAGTTGGTACATCTATTTTACCAAACCCTTTGACAAATGCTGACAAAAGTAGATGCATATTTGTCAAGCGACCACTTTGGAGGCGTTGCATGATTCAAGGTATAAATTAATTTTGATATTCATGTATTTGAAGGCTAGATAGATGCATATTATTTGGAAAATAGTTAAATATACTAGAAGGGTATTTCTATGTCCACACATTTTCCAATTGGGAAAATATCATCTTTTCACTCCTTACGGTTGTCCCCCATGTCAAAAGTTGGAGGGAAACTTACTGTGAGCAAAACCACACAGAGGAGTTTGAAATGTTTGGGGTTGATCCCACTTGAACCTATTTTATGGATTCTTTTAAATAAAATTTTTACCCTATTGGAAACTATGATGACTAGTACACTAGATGGACCAGACAGTGTTAGGAGAGGGACCAAACCGTTCCATAGTTCACAAATGCTTTCCATACCATGCATACCAATATAGGTATGAGAGACTTTGAGTGCCATTTAGTTCTAAAATACAATTGATGTCTACATAGGTACATCTGAATAGAAATGGATTTTTTGGACATATTGTCATTGGGATTTGCTAATTATTATGCTATAAAAATCAAGCAAAAGTCGAAGCAAAGGAATCAGTGGAAGTTTGGATATATGAATGCATCATAGAAGAATCATGGAAAAGGAATCCCCAGTCCATAGAAAAAATGGCAAATCCAGGATGGAAAACTAGTCTAAGACGCAAGAAATGAAGGGTAATAAGAAGACGAAGAAAGACATTGGGAAGTGGTGTAACTTCCATAAAATACCCTGTCACAATACTGGTGAATGTTGCTCGACAAAGTCATTGGTGGCCACGCTAAAAGCCTCAGATTCATATTTAGGCTCTGACTCTGATTCATATACAGAAAAAGGGAAATAGATCATTGATGTAGAACCCAGTTCCATAGTCGCTACCACCAAGGTATATCCCAATGAACCAGAGGAACCAAAAAAAGGTGAGTGTCTTTTTGAGTCAGGGATGTGGGTGAAGGGCACTCCACTATATCTCATTGTTGATAGAAGAAGCCAAAAGAACCTAATATCCACAAAGGTCATCAAGCAATTTGAGTTGTTGATAACACCACACACACAACCATACAACATTGGGTGACTCAAGCATGAACAAGATATTTGTGTTAGCCAATGGTGTTGCTTGCCCTATTGCATCAAGCTCTTCAAGGGCGAGGTATTGTGAATTGTTTCGACACTTGAATTTTGTGATGTTATTTTAGGTCAACCATATATGTGGAAACATCATGGTGTTTATGAATCTAGACCTCATAGCACCATTGTTTCTTTTGGAAGACAATTGTAATGGATACTAGAGGTAGCTCCTTCTACCGTAGTCTCTTTGAAATCAACTAAACAATGTAAGAAGGTCAACTCCTAAGAATGGGAAGTTTTTCCTCTTCATGATTTGATATCATAGTGAATGGAAGGTCATGATCACATCTCTGGCCTCCACACAAGGCCTCTTTATGCAACAAAAGCAAGTGGACAAAGTTGTAGAAGAATACCGAGACATCTTCACCTCACCTACAGGGGTTCCTCTACACTGCTAGGTCAAGCATTCAGTCAAAATGAACCCTAGTGTGCATTTACCCAATGGGCCAGTTTATTGATGTGGAAATTTAAAAATAAGGAAATCAAGAGCCAAATGCAAGAGCTACTCCAAAAGGAGAACATTTGACCCATCTCCTCACCCCGTGAAAGTCCAATCATGCTTGTGCAAAAGAAAGACAAGGCCTGGTGACTTTGTATTCACTACAAAACTCTAAAAAAAACATAGTTAGGAACCAACTCCCAATTTCCCAAAATTTTGTATTAATTTGATTGATTTTCTTAGTTTTCTCGAAAAGAGAAGAGATACAACAGAGTAAAAGTGGAAACCAACATGCATTAATTTGAATGGGAATTATGTCCTCTATGTTTGTATTACAAGTCATGTTTTTATTTATTTTGGAGTGTGTGTTCATTTCTACCTTCTTGACCAACTCAAGGGTTGGCAAGTACTTTAGCTAGATTGATCTGAATTTTGATTACCACTAGGTCCCAATAGAATCAACTGATGTATGGAAGATTGCTTCCAAGTCTAAAGAAGGTATTTTCGAGTGGTTGGTCATGCCCTTTGGATTAATGAATGCCCCAACGACCTTCATGAGGTTCATGGATGACATGTTATAGGATCTCACCAATTCCTTTATGGTTGTATATATGGATGACATCCTCATATTCAACAAGAGTTGGGAAGAACACTTGCAGGAAATTTAGTAGGTCATATGCACTTTGCATGGACACAAGCTATATGATAACTTAGATAAATGCTCCTTCAACATGAAGAGGGTACAACAAATAAGATACATTGTAGATGAGAATTACATGCATGTGAATCCAACCAAGATTCAATTCATTCATGACTGGCCAACCTTGAAAATACTAACCGAGCTTTAGAGCTTCTTAGGCCTTGATAAATTCTATCACAAATTCGTGTTTGGATGCTCTCATATTGCATGGCCCCTCAACCAAGTGACTAAGGGTGGTTGCAAAACCAAATTTGGTTGAACCAAGCCACAATAGAAAGCATTCAATGATCTAAAACATCATTTATGCTCATCCTCGATGCTTTCATTACCTGATATATAACAATCTTTTGAGATTGAGATAGATGATTCATACTATGATTTGGATGTTTTTCTCACTCATCATAGTCATTCATGGCCTATCATAATGAGACACTCTCAGATGTCGTCCATAAGTACCCCACCTATGAAAAAGAGATGTATTATGTTGTACAATCCTGCTTCCAATAAAAGCATTACATTCTAGGGAGGGATACAACCATCCATACTTATCATAAGCCTCTATAATTCATGTAGACATAATTACAAAATGACCACCATCAAAAGTGGTCCACATAATTGTAGTAGTTTCACTACAACATTATGTATAAGAAAGGGAGAGCCATGATCACGTCACTGATTTCCTCAGTTGAATTCTACTTGCAACAATAACCACAATGCTTGACTCTTGTGGGCATGAGACCTTTGGTTGATCTAAACTTTATCACAACTATCTTGACTTGACTACAACCTACTAGATTTTGGTATGGGGGAATTCCATGATTGAATTTCATTTGTAGGATGGATTGCTATGCCATCTTGGTCATCTCTATGTTCCTTCAAGTGAGCATGTGAAATTTATTTGGAAATCCCAATACAATCGAGTGGTGGGATACTTTGGCATGGAGAAGAAAGTAGTAGTACTATACAATTATTTATATTGGCTGAAGCTCCTCCAAGATCTTAATAAGTATCTCAGATCCTATATTTCATGTTCCATTGTAAAGTAAGTTATTAAAACACAAGTACTATTCACCCCTTCGCCTACTCCCGATAGTCCTTGGAAATCCACCTCGGTGGACTACATGTCAAGTATTCCTTCGACCAAGCATGGCAATGACTTTGTATTTGTGGTTATTGATCGATTCTCTAAGATGTCCATTCTAATAGCCTACAAGAAGAGTATCCTAGCCAAAGCCACTGCTAATCTCTTCTTCAAACATGTGTGGGTACATTTTGGAATCCCATAGACTATCATCTTAAATTGGGATAACATGTTATTAAGTACATTCTGATCGAGCCTCAGGTCACTACTAGACACCAACCTCTCCAAATACACCCCCAAACTAATGGATAGTCATAGGTCATCAACATGATGATTAAGCACATCCTATGCATATACAACTGCAAGAATCCACACACATGGGATGAGAGCCTTCCTTATTCTCAACATAACTACAACAAATACTTCCATAGCTCGTCTGGAAACAACACTTTTAAGGTGGGCCTATGATTTCAACCATTGGGCCCCATTGATGTGGCATTTCCTTTTGCACCTCCATGCTCAATCAGAGGCTGATAAAACCACCATATTCATTGAATGAATTTAGCACATCCTCTAGTAGGTCCATGATATTTTACAAAAATCCAATGCTAAATATATACAACACCATGATCAACACAAGGTTCCACACAAGTTTCAGGTGGGAGACAAGGTTTGGTTGCATTTGAAGAAAGAGCACCTTACAGGACTCGATTGAAATATGTGAGCACTTCAATATGGTCTCGATACATCACCAACGATGTGGGATAACATGATTTTTAGTTAAGTATTTCCCCCTTCCTTGGCATGCATGATCTAGTATTCAATGTGGACCTCCTTTGGCCATATTTTCCACCATTGTTGGACACATTGGACATGGAAGAGAAATTAGCACCTACATAGATCAACCTAAACTGTATGGAATATATCCCATTAATCAAATCATGGAAACATAGATGAAGAGAACTCACCAACAAAATCTCCAACTATATAGAGTTGTCAAAGCAGTGAAGCTCTTACACCAAGGAAAGTGGCTCACAAGTGGCTCACAAAGCATCAAGTGCAACAATTATTCCTCATTTGATGGGGTGATTCAATGCTATGGAGGCCATTACTTTCTAAGGGGGAAGGATTTATACAAGTGGACATCGATGGCTACCCACCTAGTCCACTCTCTCAAAACACAGTTTTCCATCTTAGTCATTTTTTTCACAATTTTTTTCAAGTATTGAACTTTCAGGGTCGTTTAGAGTCCCCAAATGATGTTTGTTTGGCACGAAAATGCCAAGTATATAACCTTCATATGATTGGACCATTCATATTTTGTACTTTTAGCTATAAATTTTCGATGGGATACTAAGTTCTCCAAAATAGAGATCGAATGCAAAAAATATGACCTCAGGAAGTTGACTTATCAACTAACCACAACAGGGCCCACAAACTTTTTGGTGTTTCACCTTCTGGGGTTAGGCTCTTGGATGTTTAGGGTTTTCTCATTGGTGCTTTATGTTGTGTTTATGGTTTTTATGTTAAAAGGACCTTTTTGAACTCATTGTAACTCGCTTCTTGTGAATGCATGTAGCCATCACATCTCTTCTCAGAGATATGATGCCACCATTCTAGTGAGTTCATTTCACTTTGCATTTTGTTATAGTTCCTATAAATTTCATTCATTAATAGACATTGAGTATTAATGTATCTATGTGTTTTTAGAATATTTCTATGTTTCATTTCGTTCTGTCATAAACCCGAATAATAGACCCAAGCCTTCTTTTGTCTCTTCTCAGAGATAAGATACCACCATTCTAGTGAGTTCATTTCACTTTGAATTTTGTTACAGTTCCTATAAATTTCATTCATTAATAGACATTGAGTATTAATATATCTATGTGTTTTTAGAATATTTATATGTTTCATTTTGTACTATCATAAACTCGAATCATGGGCCCAATCCTTCTTTTTTCTCTTCTCCACGTTGTTGGTTTCCTCCTCTAGTGGGTTTCTAAAACTCAACTTTGATGGAGCCTCCAAGGTTAACCTTGTCCCTGCTCGAGAGGCTGATGTTTTCTGTGATGAGTGTTGATATTATTTTTGTCACCATTTTCAGCTAGTAAATTACACTTTTTGACATCCATTTTTTCATCTTTTTGACAAATTTTTGTCATACAGCTTATCATTTAGCCTCAGGTATGAATATATTTGGATTTATGCAAATTCTGGTTTATTATTATTATTTCACAATTTTATTGATTAAATTTGATATTATTTAGGAGCACGTTTGATATATGTATAAATTTGTTTGCAGGTTATGATCTTTTGGATGAGCCAACAGCTGGACATGCATCATGCTAGATATGGGCATAGCACATCTAACTCACCATTCAACTCGCTGATCAAACTACTCAATGTTCATTGGAAGATTCCCAATTATTAAAGGATAGAATGGTCTGCAAATGTTATGTGTCCACACGTCTAGATGCTAGAACGACCTTCATTCTAGAAGTCTCGTTAGCTTGCCTCCTTTGTTTGACACCATGATATCAGTCCACATCAAAGGGAATCCTCACGCTACAACACACATAAGGGAGAACCGATGCATGAGTAAGAAGAATGATGATTGTGCATTGGCTTATGGCCATTTGTTTTTAATAATGGTTGACTATTTTAGGAGCGTTAGATCACTGAAAGGGTCAACCTGCTCATTCCTATAAACACTATATATATTAGCCTCCAAACAAGAGCGTAGTTAGCTAGTTTTACATTCTGTCAGTCAATTTCAAAAGAGAGACTCTGTAATATTGTTCCGCATTTTTAATAGAAGTTATATTCATGTTGTGTATGTGATCTTGTTCGTGTAAGCATTTAGGAAGCGTCACCCTGATTGATGAGAGGGCCCCTCATCAACCAATGGTTTTCATTCTTGTGTGTATTTTAGTTACCTCTTTCCTTGTAGTTAGTGTAGTTCATTTATAATTTGTTTATGTGATTTGATTTCCTGCAATTGTTCATTTCATTATTTCTTGTAGCATAGGTTATAGTTTGATGATGTGTCGATAATCTAGTTTTTATTTCATAAATTAAAAGTGATCGGTTACGCACCTAGTTTGCTTTCAATTTCCTTTCTAGTCTTTTCGGCTTACTATTCAGTCTTATGTTGACAAGTATATAGTGTAGATTGCTTTGATATCTTAGGATCAAGTTACAATAGGTTCAGTTTTGTTCATTTTCGTTTTGTCATAAATTCATTTGGTTATATTTCAGTATGTTTAACAATGCAATAGATAATAATTTCCTTCTAATTATGAATTAGCTTAAGTTATTTTGCTGTTGAATTCAATCACTAAGTAGGTTTACATCCTGTCCTTTATGCATTTTGTTTTCATGTGCACAAAATTAGCTGATAATTAGATCATTTAGGCCATTTTATGTTGTTTTCTCTATATAGACTATCATTCAAACAGCCTGTTCAGCCTGTCATTCAGACCTATATTCCATTCTGTTATCCAGCCCGTCGTTCAGCCTTTAGTGTTCTTAATTCGTTTTAAGCCTGTTTAAAGCTCTGTTTCTTTAGCTTTTAGAATATGTTTTGACTGTGGTAGTTAGATAATGGTTATTTTTATCATGATGACTATAGGTTAGATTGTTTAAAGTATTTAGTAAGTTTTATTCCTATCTTTCACCTCCTTTCACCTTGAATATGTTTTGAGTTATGCTTTGTGATTTTGTTTCTTTTGGTTTCTAATTTCATTCTTCAATACTGTTGTAATGTTTTGTAATTATATCGCTGGTTTGGTTTGATTTATCTCTTTATACATGGAATTTAGGGTTAGATGTGTTAATTTCTAGGGAATTATACTATCACCTTGTAAATTGATCATAGAAGTAGGACCTGTTCCTTTCACTGTGTGGTTACTGAAGAGATTTGTAGAATAGGATTTTGAAGTTTTCTTTATTAAGTTTTCTCCTTTCTTTCCTAATGAAGTTTTCTTTATTAAGTTTTCTACTTTCTTTCCTAGTTAAGTCTTCTTTATTGAGTTTTCTACTTGCTTCTTATTAAAGTTATCTTTATTAAGTTTTCTACTTGCTTCTTTCATTAAGGTGTTTTACTTGTTTATAAGCTAGATTTCCCTTACATTTGTTTCATATAAGAATTGGTTATTTATGAAAGTAATATTTAAAAAGAATCTTGTCTCTTAATAGATTAGTTGTTCATAATATATTTTTAGTTAAGAGTCAGTTGCTTATGGAATAGATCATCATGTTTACTATCACCTGTAATTGGACATTCCTTAGTTTGCACATAGTTGTAGAAGTTAAGTTAGATTTGATTCCATTCAGTTTCTTTACTTCTTTTGAAAGCCATTTTGACACTACTCCTCCTCCAGTTCCAATCACAGTGAACGCATATCCACAGAACAATCAAGGAGAGTGGAATTAGATAGTTTAGTTTGGACCACTATGTATATTTGTTAATTGCATGTATAGTTGGTTTCTAAAATAATCCTTCCTTGTATAGTTAGTTTCTGAAAATTGTTAAGAAGTAGAATAGTTAATTAACATGTTTTACTACAAAGAGTAAAATAGTATTGTTTATATCTTTATATTTCAGTAATTGTCCACAGAGTAGAGTAGTATAGCTTGATAATGCTCTAATCTAATACTCTGTTTTGGTTTAATGACCATCATAGTTGAATTTATAGGAGTTTGAATCGGTTTTTCATTTTGAAAGATCTTTCGATATTTTCTTTGTTAAAATATTTCCACGACACCCTAGGAACCCCTCTACCTTCGCATATACTTTGTGTCAATTCTAAGTTTACCAACCTCGGTCGATAATAAAAAATTAGGTGAATTAATTAAGACATTATAACACCCAACATTTTTGGTGCCATTGATGGGGACTTGTTCAGTAAGGTAGAGTAAGTAGAATTCCCTTATGAAGTTTAGTAATAGGATGGTGGCAGGGGAGCAGTAAGACGAGAGGTAAGAACCTGTGCATATGTTATAACAGGTGCCCCCAAATCTAGTAGTAATAGTATTAGTAGCATAGGTTCCTCTTTAGTTTAGTTTTTCATGAACATACCTAGAGATTTTAAGGGTAGATACGTAAGAGATAATTCTTAAAACCTTATTAAAATCCCTACTAACCTTTACGGGGGACGAAATACCCTAACCACTAACTCAGCATAAAGGTATCGGAGAACCCACAAAGGAAGTAGTTCTACTTGGAAACCTAAAGACTTTATAGGAGAAACCATAGACTGGGAAGAAATCCTGGCAGGAATTCCTAAGAATCCCATTGTTGAAGAAATTTAAGAGGGTCAACCTTTGGAAACCCTCAACCCTCCACTAGTGCAGAAACCTAACAATACAACTTTCTCATTAGTAGGGGATCCTAACTTTGTTGATTTCATTGATCCTACCCAGGTACAATCCCTCTTTGGTGGCTCAACAAATACAGTTATTTCACAGATAGAAACCTCCACAGTAGCACCTACCATTCCTATAGAATCTAATAAAAACATAGTTGATCGTACAAAGATCTCCCCTGAAAAAGAACATTGGGATGGACCATTATCACCTCGGAAGGAGCCTCATAGGTACACACTCTTTAGGAATCAAACCTACATGGAGCAACGGGAAGAGAATGAAGATAATGATAAGGTTGGAAATGATGAAGGAGAAGGAGAAAACCAAACTGAGACTACCTTTGGGTTCCCTATTTTAGACACTGCACAAGATATAAACATGAAGAACATACCTCCTTCCTCCTTACCTACTTTCTATGGGAAAAGTAATGAAGATCCGGACACATTTTTGTTCGAGTTTGACATCCTCTTTAGAAGTTATAACTATCTACAAGATGCCCATAAATTAAAACTTTTTTCAGCTACACTGAAAGACTCTGCCTTAAGATGGTTCATGGGTTTAGGAGAATCTAGTATCAGGACTTGGGAAGTTATGAAAACTACATTCTCACAAAAATACCAAGAGTATTGCAAACCAAGAGACTCTCGAAATGATATCTTTAAGATACAACAACTCGAAGACGAGAGCTTGGAAGACTATCTCGAAATATTTATCTATACATTACATAAATCTAAACATAACGACCTTCGAGAAGATGCAGTATGAACACTCTTCCTTAAAGGGATCTCAAAAGACCTGGTAGAAAACCTCAATCTCATGGCAATCGACGATATCTCTCATAAACCTTTTGCACAAATTGTGGAGATATGTAGAAATTACTCTAGGAGTAGGGGGAAATTTGGGAGAAATCTTCAGGAGCCTTATAATAGGAATCTAAAAGGAAATAATCCCAGTTTAGGAAGAGTCACAAGGATGGAATTAGGAAACCTATTGGAAAATTTCAAAACTGATATTTTAGGAGCAATGGGTTCCCAACTAGAAACGTTACAAGCTAAGGAAAGGCAAGAAGAGGAACGAGAATCGATGAGTATTTTCTATCCAAGATGTAGAAATAAACATCCCCAATGGGAATTCCCATTAAATAACATCTCCGTATGTCACATCTGTACGGAGGAGAATCCAACAGATGATTGGCCATTGTTAAAATGGTTACAATCCATATACAAGAGTGGGGATTTTGGTGAAACATCCAGGAGGCCTCCTCGGCAACCAAGGGACCCGCCACCATATCAGAATTCATCACCACACCCTCCACCTTATTACCAACCTTACCAACCACCTCAACATTGGAACACTACAAGTTGGCAGCATTGGCCACCCCAGTATCCTCCTCCTCCTCATTTTACTCAAAAACAATATTGGCCATAGGGGTGGAGGGGACAATCCTACCCCCAACCACCACCTATCTCTACACCTAATAACCTGTATCCTCAGCACTCAGCCAATACCCAACAATTTTTACTAGGGTTTGTGCCTCCAGTTCCCCTTATTACAAAACAACCTCATCACTTCCAAAATACAAACCCTCCATGACCTACATTGTTACCTGTACAACCAATACCTAATCCAAATAATAAGACAACTCAATATCTTAATAGAATTGAGTTGCAAACTCTTCCATCCTACGTTATTTCGACTGTACCTATACATGAGATACAATTATGATCCGGAAGAGTTATAAATGACAGACCCAAGTCATCAGTCATCATTCATGAAGAGAATGACAAAGAAGATTCAAATGAAGTCGTGACTGATGCTATTCTTCAGGACGTGGATATTCCAAAGATCCCAGTGCATACCCATCCTCATAGGGAACCCATTCAGGAACTAAGGATTCCTCCATTTCCGGAATGACTAGCAATAGAAAAACCCATAGTTCATCCTGAGTATGACATTATGAATGAACTAAAGAATATCTGTGTCAAAATTCCTCTATTACAAGATATTAAGGATATACCAATTTACAACAAGGTAATAAAGGAACTATGCATTAAGCACCCAGGAAAGAAGGAAAAATACCCCCTTACAATTCATGTTATAGGAGAGATGTCTGAGTGTATGACAAACCAATCTCGGATTGCAAAATATACAAATATGGGGGCCCTAGTAGTAACTGTGATTGTAAATAATACCGCCATAGAAAATACACTTATCGATTTAGGATCTGCCATTGATATGATGACCACCGCAGTTTTAGAAGTTTTACAGTTGGGACAGTTTCTTCGACCTACCCCTTCAATCCTAGAACTAGCAAACCATACCACGGTAAGGCCTGTAGGAGTCCTGGACGATATTATTGTATCAGTAGCTTCATGGGAATACCATGTAGACTTTATGGTCATGGAATCAAAGTATCCTTCTAAAGGACATCCTATTACCTTAGGGAGACCATGGTTAGCCACTATTAACGTCTTTATAGGATGTAGGGATGGGGAAATGACCATTTTGAATGGGTTGTCTACATAGACACTTATTTTGTATCCTCCAACACAACCTGTAATTGAAACTTTGTGGTGGTCATTGCCCCTTTGGGGATCAAAATATTGAATATCTCTTCTTTCCTAGTGACTATTCTCGGGCACTTCATGAGCAAAATACTGAGAATGTATTAAACCAGTTTGTCTCTTCCACAACTTGTATAGATTTTCCGCAGTCTTTTTCCCAACTCGATCAGATCTTTGGAGATGAGTTTCAATAAAATTTGGCTCTCTCAAAATTCGTAGAAACACCATGTGTCTTTGCAATTGAAGAGCACATAGGGTCTTATATTGTACCTTGTGAAGTTAGCCTTGGAAAAGATTTACACATAAATGTAGGGTTAACTGGAATCCAACAAGGACAATTGCTTAAGGTCCTTAAAATCCAATTTGGAGCATTTGAGTGGGTATACAATGACATGAAAGGGATACAACCTGACACCTGTATTCACCATATCTACATGGATCCAACCATTCCACCCGTGAGACAGCCTCAGAGGAGGATGAATCTTGCTCTAAAAGATATAGTAAAAGAGGAGTTACAAAAACTTCTCAATGTTGGTTTCATCTATCCTATATCTGACAGTAAATGGGTGTCTCCTCTAGTGGTGGTCCCGAATAAAGTAAGAAGGAAGTGGTGTATTTGTGTTGATTTCAGAGAGCTAAATAAGGCCACTCTTAAAGACTATTTTCCTTTTCCCTTTATTGATCAAGTGTTAGATATTGTCAGGCAAACAATACTTTTCCTTTATTGATGGGTATAGTGGATATAATCAGATTTTAATAGCACCCAAGGATCAATATAAGACCACTTTTACATGCCCTTAGGGAACATACACCTATAGAGTTTTTTCATTTGGATTATGTAATGCACCTTCCACTTTTCAGCGTGCAGTTTTAGGAATTTTTGCTGGCCTTATATATGACTATGTGGAGGTGTACATGGATGATTTTACAGCTTATGGTAATACCTTTCAAGAGGCCCTTGATAACCTTAAGAAGGTCCTAATTCGATGTCAAGAAACAAACCTGGCCCTTAGTCATGATAAATGTAAAATGTTATTAACAGAAGGTATAGTCTTGGGGCATCATGTTTATTCCCAAGGAATCAAGGTGGATCCTGTGAAAATAGAAGTAATTGTTGGCCTTCATTCTCCAAAAACTCAAAAAGAGGTAAGAATCTTTCTTAGCCATGCGGGCTATTATCGCCACTTTATTCAGAATTTCACTAAAATAGCTGCACCAATGTTTAAGCTGCTTACAAAGGATGTAGAATTCCAATTGACTGAATCTTGTCAAAGTGCTTTCAATGTCTTAAAAGCTAAATTATCAGTGGCGCCAATACTGAGGGGTCCTGACTGGTCCCTTCCTTTCCATATATCTACTGATGCTTCTGATACGGGCATAGGAGGAGTCCTAGGCCAAAAAGAAGGCCAATCACCTTATGCCATTTATGTTATTAGCAAGAATTTGACCCCTTCTGAGCTGAATTATATTATTACTGAAAAATAATTTTTGGCAGCAGTCTATTCTATTAATAAATTTCTCCATTACATTACAGGATACGAAGTTTTTGTGCATACATATCACTATGCCATCATATTTTTAATGAATAAACCAATTACAAATGGTAGGGTGACTTGATCGCTTCTTTTATTACAAGAATTTAACATTACTGTCATTGACCGACCTGGTAAAGAGAGTTTAGTAGCATATTTCCTTTCCTGTATTCAACATAATGACGGTATTAAACCCATTGAAGACACTTTTCCTGATGAAAATCTATTTTCTGTATATGTTCAAATCCCTTGGTTTGCAGACATTGCCAATTATTTAGCAACTGGGAAATTACCAAATCACTTGTCTCCACCCGAGAAGCGTCAGATTATAGTTCATAGCTCTAACTATTCTTGGGTTGATAATGATCTCTTTTGTACTGGCCCAGATCTTATTATTAGACGATGCATACGGGAGGATGAAATGATAGATATCCTCCATGCATGCCATGATGGACCATGTGGAGGATATTTTCTTGATAAGCGAACAACATACAAAGTGTTGCGCTCTGGTTATTACTGGCCAAGCATTTTCAAGGATGCTTCCAAATATGTTAAAGGGTGTGATAGTTGACAAAGAATGGGTAGACCCATGTCTTTTGATCAAATGCCCTTACAGCCTCAAGTCATGATAGAGCCTTTTGATAAATGGGCTCTGGATTTTGTAGGACCAATTTCTCCCATGTCTCGTAAAAAGAAGTTTATCCTAGTTTGCATAGACTATGTTACCAAGTGGGTAGAAGCTAAAGCTTTGTTTAGGGCCACAAATAAATCGGTAGTAGAATTCATATATGAAGAAATATTCACTCGGTTTGGTGTGCCTAGAGAAATTGTCACAGATCAAGGCTCTCAATTCACTTCTAAGTTAATGAAATATCTCACCACGAAGTATGGCATCTGACATTTCAAATCCTCACCTTATCATCCCCAGGCTAATGGCCAGGTAGAATCAACCAATAAAGTATTAGAAGTCATATTAACCAAAACCATTCTCTTACATCATAAGGATTGGGAAGATAGACTCCCAGAGGCCTTGTGGGCCTATAGGATAACATGGAGAAACACTACCGGACATACCCCCTATGAATTAGTGTATGGAAAACAAGTCCTTTTACCTATCGAATTTCAAGCTAAGACCTTTTGTATGGCATCACAATTAGGCATGAATTAGGAAAAAGCATAGAAACAACAAGTGTTATAGATTAATGAGTTAGATGAAATTATACAGGATGCACTCCAAAGAAAAATGTTAATACATAATCAATGGAAGAAATGGCATGATAAATTTATTAAGCAAAAACAATTTAATACTGGAGATTGGGCATTGCTATTTGACTCAAGGTACACAAGTTTTAAAGGAAAATTAACTGCTCGTTGGATGGGTCCATATGAAGTAGTTACAGCTTTCGATAATGGGCCAGTAGAAATTAAGACAATTGATGGTTCACAAATTTTCTTTGTAGTAAATGGACACAGACTTAGACTCTACCATCAACCAATATCTAAACAGGATTTTGTACAAAATGTCTTGCAACAAAAGGAGATGAAATTGGTTGAAGAGGAAATTATTCCTCCTCGTGATCCTTAAAGTTATTTTGGGTTGTCATTACTTGTATATATGTAAATATGTTTGTGTTCGCCCAAATAAGTAAGAGTCTTTTCTAACAAATTAACTGCATTTATATAGAAGTTCCATTCCCACGATCATTCATTGCAGTTTTGTCAAATTAAAGTAGAAAGACTCTTTTTCCTTTTTCTCATTCTTATGAATTTTATAGATGCTTTGTTATGAATAAATACGAATCATCTAACAAGTGGTGTTGTAGTTTGATTACAAATACTTTATCTCTATAAGCAGCTCATGGAGTATTATCTGAAAAGGGAAGTGCTTTAAAAGACTCATAATACATCTTAACTCTTTCTTTTTGGTTACTATCAAAATTGAAGTTTATAGTGCAATTAAATAATTCTTTGTATATCATCCTTATCCACTTATTCTATGATTTGTTATGCTTTTATATATGGTATTTTGATTCAGACATGTACATTTTTTATTTAATAGAACAGTTGCTTGAAAGACCTACTCTAACTATCACATTCTTCAGATTCTCATGTTACACCTATGGACTACTAATTTATCCTATACTTGTCATCAAAACTTGTCTCTTAAGCATTTTTATGGTAACTCGAAAGTAAGTGAAATTTCTGCTTGTGGGGAACATTACTGACCTTTTATGAAGAAGATAGACTGAAAGGTCAAAGAACAACTTTAAGTTATTCTCTTTTGACATGATCCATAATTAAGGCCATTATAAAATTACTTATGAGCTTTGTTCTAAATTTGAATTATGCATTTAGTAGGCTTAGCATGCTCTAGTACCAACCGAATTCCATATACTCAAAATCATTATACGAAGCAAACCCGTCGGGGTACTAAATAGGCCTGCTAGAAGCAGGTCAATGCTAAGTAACATCTGAAAACAAGGAAGCTCAGTAAATGCAAGTAAACCTATTGGGGTACTGAACAAGCCTGCTGGCAACGGGGCTATGCTTTCATGGTACCAAGATAAACTCACCAGGGTATTGAACAGGCCTGTTGGCAGTGGGGAAATTGTTGGGTATATGTTATATTCTTTGCATGTGCATATGGAGGGGAGGTGCGCATGTCAGCGCTGTAGCTCGACGATCCCGGTTAAGGGATTGGAGTCATTTTCTAATTCGGGTTAACGAATTAGGGTATTTGGATGTTGTGGAATACCTATATTTTGTATTGTGAGGATCTCATAATATAATGAAGAGAAAATAGGAGGTGTGGCTCCAAGGTTTTCTGGTTTTCCCAATCAAGGGTTTCCAGGGTAAATCTCTGTGTTTGTGTGTGAATGATGTGTTGTGATCTCTATTTTGCTTAAAAGAATCTGTATGCTTTGCTTCTCTGCATAGGTTTAAAAATTACATGTGGTATCAGAGCTCGATTTTGGCATCAAGGGGATGCCTTTGCTGCTAAGGGTTCGACGCATTTGATAGATCTCAGGTCTGTGATAAACCTGGGTTCAGTGGGAGCTTTGTAGTGTTGATTTGTGCATTGAAAGAGAATGGCAAGCACTTCAAGAATCAAGATCGAGAAATTTAACGGCCATAATTTTGAGCTATGGAAGCTCAAAATGGAGGATCTTCTGGTAGATCGGGAACAGTGGATTGCTGTGGATTCAGGTACGAAAACCCACTGCAATGTCACAAGAAGATTGAGATAAATTAGAAAGAAGGGCAATGAGTACAATACGATTGTGCTTATCAGACTTTGTGTTGTTGAACATATTTGGTGAAGATAGTGCAGTAAATCTATGGGCAAAGATAGGGAGTTTGAATCAATCAAAATCCCTTGTGAACAAGTTGTTTCTGCAAAAGAAGTTGTTTCACCTCAGAATGGATGAGAATGACACTATAACAGAGCATTTGAATGTCTACAATACTCTGGTAAGTCAGATAACCCCTGTTGGTATTAAAATGGCTAAAGAAGATAAATGTATTAAATTATTGTGTTCTTTGCCGGATTCCTGGGACAACCTAATTGTTGCAATAGGTAGTTCTAGCCAGGAGACTTTAAAATTTGATGAAATTGTATCATCCCTACTATCAGAAGAGATGAGGCAGAAAACCATGGATAATCATAGCATGGATGCCTTGTCTGTGAGAGGTCACCTGAAGAGAGAAACAAAAATAGAGGATCTGGGGGGAGATCTAAATCTAAGGGTAGATCTAAATCCCCGGGAAAAGGAATAAGGAAGTGTTGGAAATGCGGTAAAGTTGGGCACTATAAAAAGGATTGCATATTTAAGAATGTTGAGAAAGAAAAGGGATATGAGGATACCCCTTCCACAGAGGTGAAGAACTCCTCAGAAGAAGGAGATGATGTGTACCTAGCTTCCACGGGTAATCCTTCAGAACGTGATACATGGCTGATGGACTCAGGTGCGTCATGTCATATGACCCCTCATAGGGCGTGGTTCTGTGAATATGAAAAGTACAATGGAGGAGGTGTGTACTTGGGAGATGATTCACCAGCCAGTATCATTGGACGTGGTAGAGTCAAGCTAAAACTGAAGGATGGAAGGATTAGAACTCTGCCTGGAGTGCTACACATTCCAAATCTAGCAAGAAAATTGATATCTATCAGAAAAATGGATGTTGCAGGTGTAAATACCGTGTGTGGAGATGGTGGTTGCAAAATGGTTTGAGGATCAATGGTATTGATGAGTGGAGTTCGGTATGGAACTCTGTACAAACTATTGGGAAAAACCATCATTGATGAATGTAACAATTCTGTTGTACTGGAGGAAGGAGGTAAAGATGACAAAACCCTGACTGCATTAGGAGGAAAGACAATGCTTTGGCATCAAAGAATGGGGCATATCAGAGAAAAGGGACTTCAAGCATTACAAGGTAAAGGTATGGTTGAAGGTATGACTAATTGCACTCTGGATTTTGATTTCTGTGAACATTGCATATATGGAAAACAAAATCGAGTGAGATTTGCATCTGGTGCTACAAGAGCAAAGGGGATTCTAGAATTAATACATAGTGATGTGTTTGGACTTGTTCATGTTCCATCATTAGGAAAATCTGTGTATTATGTTTCATTTATAGACGATTTCTCAAGGAACATATGGATTTATTTCCTTCGAAAGAAATCTGAAGTATTTGCCAAGTTTAAATAATTTAAGGCTCTTGTAGAAAATCAGTCAGAAAAGAAAATAAAGGTGTTGAGGATAGATAATGGTGGAGAGTTCTGTGGGAATGAATTCGAGGACTTTTGTAAGAAGTGTGGAATAGAAAGGCAAAAGACTACTCCATACACACCTCAACAGAATGGAGTTGCTAAGAGGATGAATAGGATGTTGATGGAAAAGGCAAGGAGCATGCTAAGTAGTGCTAGGATAGGACAAGAATTCTGGGTAGAAGCAGTGGAGACAGCATGTTACTTGGTAAACTGATCACCCACATCGGCATTGATTTATAAAACTCCACAAGAGGTATGGAATGGTAAGAAACCCTCTATTAAGCATCTGAATTTTTGTTGTTGTGATGCTTATGTACATGTTCCAAAGGAGAAAAGGAGCAAGTTGGATAACAAAGATGAGAAGTGTATCTTTATTGGCTATAAAGATGGTATGAAAGGGTATAAGCTTTGGAATCCTATAACTAAGAAGAATGTTTACAGTCGAGATGTTGTGTTTCGAGAGGTCAAAGAAGTCCCCAGACAGGAAGTGAATCCAATGGAAAAGGAACTAGAGAAAATAGAGTTTAAGTTAGAAGGTGAAGAATCTGACTCAATAGAAGAAGCAGAATCAGAAGAAGAAGAACCTCATACTCCAGTTTTGAGGATATCATCTCGAGAAATAAGGCAACCAGAAAGGTATTCCCCTCCTGATTTTTGCTCTCATTTTGCTATGTCTATTACTGATGATGATCCTAGAAATGTGAAGGAAGCTGTTAATTTAGAGGATAGTGATCTCTGGAAAAAGGCCATGGATGAAGAAATGGATTCCTTGGACGAAAATGAAGCTTGGAAGCTAGTCCAGTTACCAGCTGGGAGAAAAGCCGTTGGGAGAAAATGGATATTTAAAAAGAAGTTGAATACATAAGGTAAAGTGGATAAGTATAAATCCCGCTTGGTAGCAAAGGGATATTCTCAAGTAGAGGGGATTGATTTTGGTGAAATATTTTCTCCAGTTGCAAAATTAACTTCTATTAGATTTCTTCTTTCTATTGCTGCTGCTTTTGATCTTGAAGTAGAGCAGATGGATGTGAAGACAACGTTCTTACATGGGGATCTGGAAGAAGAAATATACATGAAACAACCAGAAGGGTTCATAGTAAAGGGAAAGAATGAGTTGGTATGTAAACTAAAGAAGTCCCTTTATGGTCTAAAGCAATCTCCAAGGATGTGGTACCAAAAGTTTGACACATACATACTTGGATTGGGGTTTGTGAGAAGCAAAGCTGATCATTGTGTATATTCCAAATAGGTTGGTGATCACTTCATTAACATAGTTCTGTATGTTGATGACATGTTGTTGATTGGAAACAACAAAGATGTTATAAAGGAGGTGAAGACTCAACTGTCCTCCAAGTTTGATATGAAAGATCTCGGTGCTGCAAACTTCATTCTGGGAATGGAGATAAGAACAGATCGTGCAAACAAAATGATCAGTTTAAATCAAAGAAAATATGTTGAGACAGTACTATAGAGATCTAACATGCAAGAAATTAAGTCGGTCAAGGTTCCTATTCCTGTAGGTGTAAAGTTATTTGTAGAGCAGTGTCCCAAGACACAGGAAGAAGAAGAAGACATATCATAGGTTCCATATGCCAGTGCAGTTGGTAGTTTGATGTATGCAATGGTCTGTACAAGACTAGACATTGCTCATGCAGTTGGAGTTTTGAGCAGATATATGTCAAAACCAAGAAAGGAGCATTGGACAGCTATAAAGAGGGTCTTCAGATATTTGCGTGGCACCACAAATTATGCAATCTGCTACCAAGGAAGGCCTGGATTAGACAGAGTAATAAATGTATATGGATTTGTTGATGGAGACTGGGCTAGAGACCTTGATCATAGAAGATCTACAAGTGGGTATGTGTTTAACCTATTTGGAGGAGCTATCAGTAGGATGAGCAAGAGACAAGCTGTAGTTGCACTCTCAACTACATAAGCTGAATACATGGCAGCCACTCATGCAAGAAAAGAAGCTGTGTGGTTGCAAATATTGTGTTCAGGTATTGGGTTTGTACAGAAAGGTGTAAGGTTAGAATGTGATAGCCAAAGTGCAATCTTCCTGGCAAAGAACCCTGCTTATCATGATAAGACAAAGCATATTGATGTGCAATATCACTTTGTGAGAGATATGGTTGAAGAAAAGAAGGTGCTACTAGAGAAGGTTGACACAGTGAAAAATGTTGCAGACTCATTAACAAAGTCTGTTAGTACATAGAAGTTCTCTTTGTGTAGAGAATCTATGGGCATTGATGCCCTGAACTTGTGACTTTATGAGTACATGACTCATTGCTATGCAAAGGAAACAACAAGTGGGAGAATGTTGGGTATATGTTATATTCTTTGCATGTGTGTATAGAGGGGAGGTGCACATGTCAGCGCTGCAGCTCGGCGATCCCAAAGGCATTGGAGTCTTTTGGCTATTTATAGATTTTATTGCTATTTATAGCTGTTTGTGGATATTTTTAGAAGTTGTCTAAAAATATGTAACTTAATCCTGGTTAAGGGATTGGAGTCTTTTTCTAATACGGGTTAACGGATTAGGGTATTTGGATGTTGTGGAATACCTATATTTTGTATTGTGAGGATCTCATAATGTAATGAAGAGAACATAGGAGGTGTGGCTCCAAGGTTTTTTGGTTTTCCCGATTAAGGGTTTCCAGGGTAAAACTCTGTGTTTATGTGTGAATGATGTGTTGTGATCTCTATTTTGCTTAAAAGAATATGTATGCTTTGCTTCTCTGCACAGGTTTAAAACTTACAGCAATATCGGGTAAAAGAGATCTCGTTAATGCACTACTATGCACATGGTTTGGAAAAATGATAATATATTTGTAAAGAAACCAGAATATATATAAATACATATGTTGGCCAATTGTTTATGATGTCATTAGAGAATGGTTGTAAGTTGGACTTGGATCTGACCATCTAATTAAACCAATACCTAGGATATGATTATCCTATAAATGGGACCCATAGCTATAGAATCTCACAAACTCTAGGGTAAACTCAAAAATATTCTTGAGATGACAAGAAATCCTTACAATGAGCCATCGATGACTAGTTTTTCCTATGGTATTTTTCAATTATACTGTCATTATTCACCTGATCTTTCTAAGCACTGTTGTTTCTGATAAATGTACATATCTGAATCATTTCCATTTTACTAGTTAGTTTTTCTTTTTCTTGCAAAAATGATAACATCATGATAGAACTCTGTATTAAACTATTTTGAAATTACTTAGTTTTTCTTGCATGGCTTGAGGACATGCCATATCTTTGGTTTGGGGGAGGAAGATTATACTGTCTTTATTTTTCTGACTATTTACATAAAGATTCATTTATCTCTGACAAATGAAAATTTTTTTCAGGATAATTAGCAGCAACCCGATCCAGTAAAGCATGTTTTTACAGAAAAAACCTATATGAAGGATCATATGCAAGACCATATGAAGGGTCGAATGTTGGTCTGAATGAAATGCGAAATGACGATTTGAATAAAAGCTGTGATATTATAGCACTAATGGTTAAGTGTGTTATGGTGTTAGGTTAATTTTGTCTTTGGGTAAAAGGTTAAATTAGCTGAGCTATACCTATGATTATTAAGTCACATCTACATGCTTATGAGAGCAGTATGACTAATTTTTCCCTCTGATTTTGTATGATTTTTGACATAATATGATCTAGCTTAAGCCCCCCATATGGATGTGATATGACATTAGGAACTTTTCAGTCATCATTATATTGTCATCACACTTACCCTCTTATCCTATTCCACGTATAAACCATAAAGTGATCGATCCTTGTGTTAACTTTAAGTTATTATGGTTATGAATATGGTTTATGAAATCACATTGATTAATACATTCAACCTATCAAAATTTTTAATTTGGACATGGTTGAATTGATCAAAACCCTATGAGCTCATTAATGCATGCGTCTTTGACGACACACAACTCAAGATTTGTCATAATGGCACGATCGCCTAAATGTGCTGAGTCTTGGCGTGATCATTTGATCGATTGAATGGAGCACGTTTTAAACCAGCCTCTTGCGATTTTCTTTCTATTCTGTTGCCTCACCTACTATCATCCTTGCAGAGCCATTTTAGTCACTATATCCCTGTACTCTCTGCGAACTTTGCATCCTTGCCTCTATATAAACAATTCCGAATTGCCTTGAACCCGAGAGCTATCAAGATTTATTTCAGATACCAGAATTTCGAGAGTGTTGAAAGATCTTTTTCTGGGCTGGGTGGAACCCATTTCTTTTCTTGCTGCAAGGATATGACGAAGAAATTTCGCTGCTTTTCGCGATGGGTTTTGATGGGAGGATGGCCAGGGTTGGTCATCTCACCTTCCCAGTAACTGAGGAGTCTATCACCCTTGCGACTAAGCTACCAAGAGAGGGAAATCGATGGCAGAGGCACTGGTTTCTTTCATGGGAATCCCACAACTTCGCTCTTAAATCAAAATATCGACATGTTGCAGGAATTAAAGGTTTCCATCACAATTGGATTAAGCCAGAATACATCAACCCTTTGATTGTTATCATCCACCTTATCACTTGCGAGGGAAGTTCAGTGTATTCAAAGCTTTCCATCTCTGTTTTCTAGCACATTTTGTTGATCAAAATTTTCTCAATTTTCCTTTTTATTTCCTTAAAATCATGGAGAAAATGTCGAGTTAGGTTAGGAAAAATACCATTAACCCTAAGGGCAGTTTGTATCACCATAGTTTGATTAAGCTCTTGATATTAGATCATCTTAAAGAGAGGAATCATACTTGGGATACTTTTGGGTTTAAAGTTCTTAACCCCCATATCAACATTTGAAAACGACCCCCATATCAACATTTGAAAACTCCCTCGGCATCTACATAATCGTGAATCCAGTCAAAACCCATCCTTAGAGAAGAAAAGCCCCAATGTTGTCCATCTTGACGAAGACACATCAGAGGTGAGTCCATATGCCCATTCTACCCCTGTTAGCCCTATATCTGTTGAGTGTGTACCCTTACCATGACCTCACACTAGGGACCAGAAGAAAAAGTTTATCCATTCCATTGTTCAACCCATTGTCCAAACCACGGTTCAACTCGATATTCAGACTGATCATCCAGACAACATGGCCGACGTAGATAAACATGACCTAGAGTCATCTCTGTTCGTGTTGGACAGTGTCTTGGTCGAATTGTTGAAGGATGTTGCTCATGAGAATGTCCTTGCACCTGGCGAGGACATGATTCCTGAAAAACACGTTTCTTCTGTTGACCTTGAGATATGATTCGAGGAACTGAATACACCTACAAAAACCAAGCAACCCGTGGAACCATCCACTCCTCACCAGCTGACAGTAGATCAATTAACTCAGGAGTTGGCACGGTCAACAAGGCGAAATGAAGAATATGCCAAGTTAATTGCAGAACTGTGACAAGGGGATAAGGATTTGCGTTTGCAAGTTAAAGCTGTCGAAGAACTCAACAAGGCTATCAATTCGTCACATAACACTCGACAGGAGAGGTGTGCTGTTTTAATATCTCAAGCCAAGAATTTGAAGTTTAAATCCTTTGTTTCATCTTCCAAGTCGAAGGCAGCTGCTAATGCAGCTCATCCTTCTTCCTGACTCCTCTTTGTTTTGCTCATTGGGACCTTGCATTTCTTCGGTTTGGGGGAATGTTGATCTTAGTTTTGTCACCATTTTCAGTTGGTAAATTACACTTTTTGACATCCATTTTGTCATCTTTTTGACAAATTTTTGTCATACAGCTTATCATTCAGCCTCAGGTATGAATATATTTGGATTTATGCAAATTCTGGTTTATTATTATTATTTCACGATTTTATTGATTAAATTTGATATTATTTAGGAGCACATTTGATATATGTATGAATTTGTTTTCAGGTTATGATATTTTGGATGAGAAAACAGCTGGACACATATCACGTTAGATATGTGCAGAGCGCATCTAAGTCACCATCCAGCTCGCCGATCAAACTGCGCAATGTTCGTTGGCAGATTTCCAAGTGTTAAAGGATAGAATGGTTTGCAATTGTTATGTGTCCATGTGTCTAGATGCTAGAATGACCTTCATTCTAGAAGGCTCGTTAGCTTGCCTCCTTTGTTCGACACCATGATATCAGTCCACATCAAAGGGAATCCTCATGCTACAGCACATGCAAGGGAGAACCGTCGCGCGAAGAAGAAGGAGGATGACTGTGTGTTGGATTATGGCCATTTGTTTGTAATAATGGTTGACTGTTTTAGGAGCGGTCGAACACTGAAAGGGCCGAACCGCTCATCCCTGTAAGCACTATATATATTCGCCTCCAAATGAGAGTGTAGTTAGCTAGTTTTACATTCTGTCAGTCAATTTCAAAAGAGAGACTTTGTAATACTGTTCCACATTTTTAATAGAAGTTATATTCCTTCTTTGTATATGATCTTGTTTGTGTAAGCGTTTAGGAAGAGTCATCTTGATTGCTGAGAGGGCCCCTCATCAACCAGTGGTTTTCATTCTTGTGTGTATTTTTGTTACCTCTTTCCTTGCAGTTAGTGTAGTTCATTTATAATTTGTTTATGTGATTTGATTTCCTGCAATTGTTCATTTCATTATTTCCTATAGCATAGGTTATAGTCTGATGCTGTGTCGATAATCTAGTTCTTATTTCAAAGATTAAAAGTGACCGGTTGCACAGCTAGTTTGCTTTCAATTTTCTTTCCAGTCTTTTCATCTTACTGTTCAGTCTTATGTTGACAAGTACATAGTGTAGATTGCTTTGATATCTTAGGATCAAGTTACAATAGGTTCAATTTTGTTCATTTTTTCATTTTGTCATAAATTCATTTGGTTATATTTTAGTCTATTTAACAATGCAATAGATAATAATTTCCTTTTAATTATGAATTAGCTTAAGTTATTTTGCTGTTGAATTCAATCACTAAGTAGGTTTACTTCCTGTCCTTTATGCATTTTGTTTTAATGTGCACAAAATCAACTGATAATTAGATCAGCTAGGCCATTTTATACTGTTTTCTCTATACAAACTGTCATTCAAACCTATATTCTAGTCTGTTATCCAGCCTATCATTCAGCCTTTAGTGTTCTTAATTCGTTTTAAGCATGTTTAAAGCTCTGTTTCTTTAGCTTTTGGAATATGTTTTGACTGTGGTAGTTAGATAATGGTTATGTTTATCATTAGGACTATAGATTAGATTGTTTAAAGTATTTATTAAGTTTTATTCCTATCTTTCACCTCTTTTCACCTTGAATATGTTTTGAGTTATGCTTTATGATTCTGTTTCTTTTGGTTTCTGATTTCCTTCTTCAATACTGTTGTAATGTTTTGTAATTATATCGCTGGTTTGGTTTGATTTATATCTTTATACATGGAATTTAGGGTTATATATGTTAATTTCTAGGGAAATATACTAGCACCTTGTAAATTGATCATAGCAGTAGGACTTTTTCCTTTCACTGTGTGGTTACCGAAGAGATTTGTACAATAGGATTTTAAAGTTTTATCCTTGCTTTCCTAATTAAGTTTTATTTATTATGTTTTCTATTTGATTCTTATTAAAGTTATCTTTATTAAGTTTTCTACTTGCTTCTTTCATTAAGGTCTTTTACTTGTTTATAATCTAGATTTCCCTTACATTTGTTTCATATAAGAATTGGTTATTTATGAAAGTAATCTTTAAAAAGAATCTTGTCTCTTAATAGATTAGTTGTTCATAATATTTTTTTAGTTAAGAGTCAGCTGCTTATGGAATAGATCATCATGTTTACTATCACCTGTAATTGGACATTCCTTAGTTTGCACATATTTATAGAAGTTAAGTTAGATTTGATTCCATTCAGTTTCTTTACTTCTTTTGGAATCCATTTTGACACTACTCTTCCTCTAGTTCCAATCACAGTGAGTGCATATCCACAGAACAATCAAGGAGAGTGGAATTAGATAGTTTAGTTTGGACCACTATGTACATTTGTTAATTACATGTATAGTTGGTTTCTAATATAATCCTTCCTTGTATAGTTAGTTTCTGAAAATTGTTAAGAAGTAGAATAGTTAACTAATAGGTTTTACTACAAAGAGTACAATAGTATTGTTTATATTTTTATCTTTCAGTAATTTTCCATAGAGTAGACTAGTATAGCTTGATACTGCTCTATTCTAATACTCTGTTTTGGTTTAATGACCTTCATAGTTGAATTTATAGGAGTTTGACTTGGTTTTTCATTCTGAAATATCTTTCGATCTTTTCTTTGTTAAAATATTTCCACGACACCCTAGGAATTGCTCTACCTTCGCATATACTTTGTGTCAACTCTAAGTTTACCAACCTCGGTCGATAATTAAAATTTAGGTGAATTAATTAAGACATTATAACACCCAACAATGAGGAAGGTAGTATTATTTGCATCTTTGCAAGTACCTTGGGACGCAAGAGTAATAATGTAGCAGAATGTAATCCCTCATTTAAGGTCTTCTTATTGCCTCTAGGATTTGTTTTCAAAATTGATGGTGGAACTCTCAATTAGTCATTAACATACTCAAACGAATTATGCAGGGGCCCCCATTACTAATATCTCTAACAATTGGACGTTGGAAGCCAAAATTAAGAAGCTTTTTCAAATTTTCAAGAGATCAATAGTTGAGCTTCTCTCACCCCAATGCATATTGGATGATCCGCTAACAAAATGGCTAACTACTCGGAAAACATCAACGTTTGCTAGCAAAGCGAAGGGTTGGACTGGATTCAGACAATGGTGGAAAACATAGACCTTGGTCATGGTTGTAGCAGCCTAAGCCACTAAGACCTGTAGCCCTGGATGTGCGTGATCGAAGAAGCGGGCATGAGGAAGGGGGGCGATGGTACACTTAGCCATAGATTCAACTAGTTGGGGGATATTCAACACCAAATGCCCATGTCTTATGCACATGGCTAAAGGTTTTAAGTGGAAACAACTTCGTGGTACTTGTTTAGTCGGTAAGTAATCCTGTGTCACAACGTTAGGCGAGGAGAATGGTTGAGACCCGTCACGATGATGTAGTGACATTATAGTGGTAGGCTGCTGTGTTTATGGTACTTATGGTCTTTGTGGCCTAAGGGATGAGGGTGAGGGGAAATGAAGACAAGATGAACCTCCCCTCACTGGATTATCATGGATCGAGGAAGACAGTAATATGGTATGAAGGTGTTAAGAATAGACCTATTGATTATGTCGAAGGTGCTCATTCTCTGAATTTTCAATTAATTGGTGTTGTTGTGCAGGTGATTGGAACTGGGTTGACGTGGTGGGGTTTGGGATTGTGGAGGTCCATCCGACAGTGCTCTTAGTAGTATGGCCAAAACCAAGAATTTAAGGGGGCGGGGAAAATTTCCTGAGGGATCCCATATGCCCTATACTATGGGAGATAGAAGAGGCAAAGGAAGTATATTTCAACAAGGTTCCATACGAGACAAGGCAATTTCTTGACTAGACGGAACACGAAATTCTCGATGGGTAGGGCTTGAGGGAAGATTTGGATGGGTAGAAGGAGTGGTTGACCTGGGTTGAAGATGTGAGCTCCTCTTGCACTCGGGAGACAAAGCACATGGAAACCTTCCTATTGTATTTGCAAATGAAGATGCTTGTGGGATGTGCCTTGGTGGATTCCTAAAGCTACAACTCGACATCCAACTTGCGAGAGGAGGAAATTGCTGAATGGAATAGGGAAAAAATATTGAAGATCAATACCAGTGTTAGCATGATTGCTAATGCTATTGAGGACCTCAACTCCTGAATTAACACCCCGACTAATCTCACAACCGGGTGTGTGTTCAAGCCGAGAGCATTGGATAACCAGTTGAGCGATCTGCATCTAGGGAACAAGGTGAACGTAGTCACCATATCTAATGAAGTTTAAGCTGTTTAGGGTCTTTTTGGTCTTACTAGTTGTTGGTTTATATCTTTCTGATTTAGTATCGGTGTAGGAAGTATGCTTATGTTTTGAATGTCGATACATTTAGGCTCAAAACTGATACTAGTTACTCTTGGTTTGAATTTCGATTCTCTATGACTTGGCTTGGATGGTAGGCTTGGTTTCCCATTCTATGACAAGTGTCCGGTCTTTCTTTTTTCTTTTTAATATAATATACATAGCCTTTACAAAAATAAAATGCCATTTTAAATAAATAATTATAGTGTGAATTAAAACATAGATAAACTTAATTACTATAATTAGTTTTAATTGTTTTGAATTTCTATTAATTGAATCTTTAAAATGAATTAAAATATAGTAAATAAAATTTTATCTTCAAAATTTCCATGTATAACTTAAACTAGTATATATCCATCTTAACTATGGCTCTACCAAGCGCGCCCAGAGGGATCAAGTTCTCTTGAGGTGCAAACCCTTTTTAATTTACAAAAATGTCTAATAAGTATTCCTACTTGGGAGGGAAATGACCAACTTGCGTAAGTAATTTTAAAATAGGGTAAATATCAGTAAAAGAATGAGCTCAGTAACATTAATATTCATATAATCAAAAGTTTTTCAAAAATTGTTTTACTTGTCTTTCTTTAAAACTAATAATGAATTTTAAGAGTAGTTAATTAGTAAAATAATCCATATAAAATTTTAAAATCTAGATTTCCAAATTGGAATTTGAAAAGATTTTACCATCAAATGAAGATCTTAAACATCTATCCAAATGTTTTCAAGAAATGACTTGTTTTTCTCTATAACTAAAAATGAACATTTACATGTTAGGGTTAACCTTGAATTGGGAATGAGCAAGGATGTAAGTTGTTTAAGGCACATGGTTTTAGTGGCCCATGGTTTCTTGCTAGTTGTATTTGCATTTAAAGAGAGTTATAAATATGGTTGTAATAATCCATTGTAATGTGCCAAAGTGAGCAGAAGGGATGCACTTGGGAGCCTTGTTTGACAAAAAATAAAACCATTATTGAAATTTTTTTCTTTTAACTACTCAAGTCAATTCAATTTTACCATTGAATTGGTAAGATTGTGACTATTTCCCTAATATGGTTGTATAATTATATGAGTATAATATTTTTTTTTATTTTTTATTTTTTTAATTATAAGCCTACATGTTATAAGTTTTTTTTTTATACTTTTTATTATTTTTATTTTTATTGAGCGGACATGTGCCACGTGAGCGTTACAGACGGGACACACATCTAGCCCATTTGAGTTGTAGAAAGCCCCTCAGGGCGCAATCAAAACTCTTTTTGATTGGTTAAGAGTTCATCTTTCTGGGATAAAAAGACATGTTAACTACCAAAGACCTAAAATCATGTGCACTAGTGGAAGGATACCCCTAAGGACACCTTGGACCACCAACCAACACTAAGGACACCCTGGACCACCACCACAAATGAGTTATTTTAACCACAAACAAGTTATTTTAATGAATAATCCTATTTATTCTATATTTTTGACTTTCTATTGGGGAAGTGTTCAAATTGTGTTTTTGAATATATATAAATAGATTCACCACCCTTTAATACCCTCATGACACTCACATAAGTTATTTTAATGAAGAATCCTATTTATTCTATATTTTTGACTTTCTATTGGGGAAGTGTTCAAATTGTGTTTTTGAATATATATAAATAGATTCAGCATGCTTTAATACCCTCATGACACTCACATTATGCAATTTTCATCGTTAATATATATGATTCTAAGATATTTTTTAATTTTTTATTTCCAATTCAACTCCCAATAAAACAAAACTAAAAATATACTCTGAAAAAAGTTAGAAACTGAGTAAGCTAAACTCTACACCATTTGCACCTAAAATTCCGCTAGTTTTATGATCAAAATCCGGCTGAAATTGTTCAAAGGGTAATCAATCAAGGGTAATCAAGGGCCCTAAATCCATTTCTGTAACAAAAATTGCAAATTTAACACTGGAAATATCATTCTCAACAACAAATAGTGTTGGCTGATTCCGACCAAACTTGCCTGAAAAAATACAAATAACCTAAAAATTAGCCAACCCCACTAAAAACAAACTACACCTATTTTAATTAATATAATTTTCCTTAAATAATAATAATAAATCAACTCACATTTATCCCTAGTAACCAATAATAATGTCCTCATTACTTATAGATTTTGCATTTCCCAAACAAAAAATTTTCGATCAAATTTTACACCATTAAAAAAATAATAATCTGGCATTTTTGAAAAACGACAAAAGCGTTTTTTCTAAAAACAGCTTATGTCCATTGGAAATTACGTCAGGCCACATGCACACCACTGTATGAACGCCGGCTCGATGGCGGAGCTGCCTCGATCATCTGATCCTCGCTTCGCCTCGCCTGGCTTCTGTGTTGTCACTATTAAATGCTGCCCATTTCCTATCCATCTCTCGCTTACACACTCGATTCTTCCTCTTCCACATGTTGAAGATTCTCTTCCGTCAGTATTTACTGTACTATCCTACCTTTATTATCCTACGCTGGTAACAGACCTTTCAAAAGGGCCAATTTTCTGCCCGAAAGGACTTCGATTCGATTCCCAGATTAAAAGCCTTCTCTCCCCTTCCACAGACTCAGTCTCCTACCGATCTCCAGAAGCCCATACTGAGATCCTTCCCTATAAATAATATATTGCAGATCCGGTCTTCCGAAAACTAACAGTACCAGAGAGAGCCGTGGTACTCAGATCTGAGCAGAGGAGGGCAAGGGAGTTGTTTTAATGGCGGAGGAAGGGAGCGCGCCAAAGGTAGAGGAAGGAGCAGCCAAGGAAGCAACGCCTTCGTCTGCGCCGGGACGGGCCCCTCGAAAGCTATTCCGCAGAGTACCGGCGGCGGGCTTCGCAAGCCTCCTGTCGGGGTTCCTGATCACGCTGGTCATAATCCTGGGCGCCGTTACGCTGGTTCTGTGGCTCGTCTACCGCCCTCACAAACCCCGCTTCTTCGTGGAGGGCGCCACCATATACCAGCTCAATGTGACCGATGGCGCTGTGAGCAGCAACATGCAGTTCTCCGTTCTCGCCAACAATCCCAACAAGCGACTCTCCCTGCACTATGACAGGCTCGTGGCTTTCGTGCTCTACCAGGGCGAGTTGATCACGATGGTGACTCCGATGCCCAATCTATACGAGGGCCACCGGAGCTTCGTGTTGTTGACCCCCCAGTTGGGGGGTAACTTTCTGCCTTTGTTCCCCGATGCTTCCGGAGGCCTGCTCGCAGATCAGGCCTACGGTTTGGTTGAGGTGAGGCTGGAGATAAGGGGCCGGATCCGGTGGACGACGGGCTTCTGGAGATCGAGTCATTATCACTTGGCTGCGAAATGTGATCTTCTGTTGTCGGTGAAGCAAGTGGCCACGGGTGGTCAAGTGCCGTTGCTCGGAGGGCAGTCTTGTCATGTGGATGTCTGAAAGACAGGCAGGCATAAATGTTTAGTAGAGGTTATCAATCGTTTTCTTCATATTTTCATGTATCCCTGCAATTTAGTTTTCATTCTATATATATTTCTTTCCATTCATTGCCACAGCTTTTCTGCAGCAGAAAGGGAGTAGAGGAAGAGTACTATGTAAGCTATTGGAATGATGCTCGCTGGGAGTTGGATTGGTTTCTCATTAAGAATCCATATCCATCGGTGGGGCTTTGGTTTTATTTCTCATTAAGATTCCGAATCCATACCATGTATAAAAAGTTCCCTCTGTGAGTTTGTCGAGATGGTCTCTAAAAAGAGATCTCGCAAATCAAATTTCACCTGTTGTTTGGGCTAAGCTCCTCTAGTTATGCCCGCGGGGAATAATGTAATGAAGAGGAATAATGTATTGAAAATTATTACAGTTGAATACTAAATCTCTTTCAACCACGATGAATTAAATCAGAGATTTATCTCAACTACGATTTCTCAATAAATAGTCTATAGCTCCATGTTAACCATATTAACCAAGGTGTATAGATCTGACATGGTTAATATAGATCTATGTCAAACATCAAGTAACCATGATCTATCATATAGATAATAAAGATCTATGTCTGCCAAGATCGGTTGAGCTTTGAACAACCATTAAATCTACTCCCTAGCTCACAGATCTACGTGAACCAACATTATATTGATGATTTTTCTTCTTTTGATATATTAGATTAAGCACTGAACAACCATTATCTACTCCCTAGCTCACAGATCTACGTGAACCAACATTATATTGATTATTTTTCTTCTTTTGATATATTACATTAAGCACTGAACAACCATTATTTACTCCCCTCACATAGCTCACAGATCTACGTGAACTAAGATTATATTGTTTATTTTTCTTCTTTTGATATATTACATGGAAGCTAATAGTATATGTTTTTCCCTACGTTATTCATCACTATCATTGTAATATGCAGGTCCATTCTCTCAATACACTAAAACCTTAGCGTTCACTTTTATCCTCCAATGTATTTGCACCAAAACCCTAGCGTTCACTTTTATCCTCCAATGTATTTGGATAAACCCCAAGTGACTATATTTCTCTTCGAATAAAAAAGAACGCTAAATTTCTCTGTACATTTCTTTATTTTGTATTTAGAATCCTGCTTCATTTCTTTATTTTGTATTTAGAATCCTGCTTTATCTTTATCAACGGAGGAAGTTTACTCTGAGTCTCCTATTAACATCACGTGTCAGTTTCATGATTGTGGTGGTTGACCTATACCTCTTTTCTGTGTAAAGCTTTGCCTTTCTCATACTAAATTCTCTTTAATAGAATTTTGTTCCACATTAATACTGCCTCTACCTTCTCCAACCTGGTCGTGTTTTTTTATTAGGTTTTTTAACTTTGAAATAATAGCCATCCATCTTCATACTTTCTCTTTGAAAAAAAGTAAATCTCTGATACATAACAATGGATGATGAACAACCAAGAAACTTTATCTTTAACTAAGTAAATTCCTGGTACTTAACAACGAAATAACAAGCAAGAATCTTCATCTCTTTAACAAAGTAAATTTTTGTTACTTCACAGTGTAAGAACAACCAACCAAGAATTTACAACAGCCATGAATTTACATGTGTATCTGTAGCCATGGAGTTACATGTGTATCTGTATTAAAGTAAATTCCTGTTATGACAATGGAAGAACAGAATAACAACCAGGAGTCTACATCTCTCTTTATCAAAGTAAATTCCTTACAATAGAAGAAAAGCCATGAATCAACATCTCTCTTTATCAAAGTAATTCCTCACAGTGACATTCATGCAGTGGGGTCCATTATGCTTAAAAATAGTGCTTTGGGTGTCACAGATTCAGGTGACCACAAATCAAGAGATAAGGGCAAGAAACAATTCCATTTCCAAGTGACATGTTCAATTACTTTCCAGCTGGGTGTAGTTCCTTTTTTAATAAGTAAACAAAACAAAACAGTGTGTTTTTTTCTTTGTTGGTTGTGGTTGCTTTTTTCTACATACCTTACATACCTTATTATTGCTGAAGCAAGTCTTGTTATTACTGACGAAAGTGAAGAAAGTTTTATTATTACTAGTAATTATTTTTCATTCTTAATTTTTTTCAGCATTAAATTTGAAAGTTTATAATTTGATAATTTCTTTAAAGAAGTATTTTTCTTGTGAGATAAACCAAGTTAGTGTCACTGGACATTAATCATCATATCATCATCATGATATTAAAATAGAATTAAATATTAAAATATATTAAATTCAAAATAATATTATTTTATAAAATATTTAAAAATAAAAATATAATTAAATAATTTTTATAATATAACATAAAATTAAAATTATAACATTAAAATAAATATTATAATATTAAATATAATAAAATATTAAAAAATAAAAAATCCAAATAACATCTTTTTTATAATAAATAATGTTCAATAATTAATATACATTTATTATATTTATAATAAATATACATTGCTTAAAACTTTATAAAATATAAAAAAAAATTATTATAATTAACAAGGAGCTATATATCTCATCTTTTTATTCTTAACCTTATTATAAAACATAAAATAAATTAAATTAGGTAATTTGCATTTAGACATAAAACCCTATAAAGTATAAGAATGATTGATTGATGATGAATAATTTACAATGAACTACAAATAATTTATTTATAATAAAATTCACATTTAATTAAATTGGATTATGGGTGATTCCATGAAGATGGGTAACACTTTTTGGCCAAATTTGGCGATGAAAACCTGATTTTTTACTCATGTGCTAGATAGAAGCCCTCAAAACGCATATATGCCATGTGAATTTTGACTTGCAGTAAAAAAACAAATTCCGATATTATGTTGGCTTCATAGTGATATTTTTTTTAAAATATTCCGATGTCATTTAATGTGTGAATTTTTGCATTTAATGAACTGTGTGACCTTAAAAATTTG